>BQNB010069454.1:0-33482 GCA_026074375.1 Tanacetum coccineum | reverse complement strand
AAAGAGAGTGTTGACATTATGCTAGTTTATAGGAGAATAAGGATTTTAGAAAATATAGGATGCATGTATCTTTGTTCCATTTTAATAGTTACTAATCTTGTACATGTGAAAGGTTATGCTTTTTATTTATTTATAGGTTTTAGGAAGCTTTATTAATTTCCAATGATAGTTTTATTTAGTTTCCTAGTTCATAGAAGTTAAGATTTTAGGCTAAGGGAAATCATGGGTTGGGTTTATTTGTTTTGAAAGAGTTTTGCATGGATTACCTTGACAAAATTTAAATAGACGTGATCATGACACTTTTCTTACCGTGAAATGAATTACATAACGAATATGAAGGGATCAAGTAAGGTCTTAATGAGTTTAGGTTACGATTCTAGCTAAACGATAACTTTTGATGCCTACACGATTTAACTAGTGTGGTTTAAATGGAAGTAAACACACAAACTCAATAAATAAAAAGGAAAAAGAAATAATTAGGATCGCAATATGACCTGAAAACACGGGGTGTTATAATTGTATACTTGTTTTACCCATTGACTGTCTTGTACATTGTATTATATAATATGCCTTTTGGCCAAAGAATAAAATCAGCATTCAAACCCTCAAATTTATCATGGTACTAGAGCTTTGATTCTTTGATCTAAATAAAATGATGACGGGTGGAGGAGATGATAATGGTGGCAAAAAGAATGGTGATGCTAGTGGAACAAAAACATCATCTTCATACTTCTTGTCATTAAACGATAATCCTGGAAACTTAATTACCTATGTTTAACTTAAAGGGGAAAATTTTGAAGAGTGGTATCGGGCGATAAGAATGGCGCTTCAAGCCAAGAAGAAACTCGTCTTTATTGATGGGACGATGAAGAAACCTGATGACGAGTCCCCAGATCTTAAAGATTGGTGGACTGTAAATTCTATGCTTGTTGCATGGATGTTTAGTACGATTGAACTAACTTTGCATTCCATCATCACTCACATGGAAAACACAAAGGATCTTTGGGATGACATTAAGCAATGTTTTTCTATCAGCAACGGACCTCGAGTGCAACAACTAAAGGCAAATTTGGAAGATTGCAAACAAAGAGACCAGTAAATTGTTTAGTACTATGGAAGACTAAAGATGTTATGGGATGAACTTGCAAATTATAACCAGATCCCAACGTATATATGTTCAGGTTGTGAGTGTGATCTTACAATCAAACTCCAAAAGAAGCGTAAAGAAGAAAAAGTACATCAATTTCTCATGGGCTTAGATGTGAAAGCTTATGGAACACTTCGTTCAAATGTGCTAAGTACCGAACCACTTCCACCCTTGAATTAGGTATATGCCATGACAATTCAGGAAGAGCGGGTTCAGGAAGTGGTATGTGCTTAATTACACATACCTTTTACCTATAAAAACAAGCCTAAATGACTAAAAACGGACATAAAATGCCAAATATATGTGTGTTTTGCTTTGTATACTGTGCAGGTAACGGATATTCACTAAAGGACAAAAACAAAGCCAAAACCGACAAAACCGAGCACGTGAATGGAAAGAGCGTGAAAAGTCAAAGTGAAAAGTCGAAGTTAAAGACGTGTGCATCTTAAATAGACCAACCCCCTCCCCATTTAATGGGCTGGGTCAGCCCATTAAGCCTTTATCTATATACTTTAAAAGTTAAAAATGGTCGAAGTCCAATCCAACACAAACTGGCCCAACTTAAGCCCAAACCAAAAGTCTATTAACCCTTAACCATAACACCCTTTACCCCTTTTCACCGTTAGTCCTTAAGGACTAACATTGCTAGTCCTTATGGACTAACACAGCTAGTCCTTGCAATTTACACCACTAGTCCCTAAACCTAACAAACCCCTAACCTCGTTATCCCTTTTACCCTGCTCAAACAACCCAAAATCCATATCCCACCAAATCCACCATGGTCCCTATTCACCCATCACTTTCTTTCCCACCTCGACCTTCACCCCAAGCTCAACCCCACATCTCAGAAGCTGCCAAAACAAGAACTACACGCTGGCAATCCCATGGTTTTTCATTGGTTAAGAATACATCACATCAAATCAATGGCTGTGATGCAAGAGCTTGGTGAACAAGAAAGATGGATGGCCAGGATGAAGAGTTTTCCTTTCCTCGCATACAACAAACACAAGATCAAGAAGCTCCTCTTCATTTGTTTTATATAAATAGGGCTAGAAATCAAGCTGTAAAATCATCTAGTGTAAATTAGTTTAGGAGTAGAATAGCTTAATTTCTAGCTTATTTTTAATTTACTTTTAAAGTCTTGTAAACTTTTTATGTTTTAATGAAATTTAAGTTGTTATGCAAATCTGTCTTTTAAGTTCTTAATGCACATTTAGCTTATTTACTTTAAAAGTCAATTTACAAGCTTTCCATAAGTTCATTTTACACATGCAAAACCTTTTTAAGCTTTCTCAAAAGCTTAAATTTTATTTCCTGTTTTAAAGCTCTTTTACACAAAAATTCTGTTTTATAGCTTATGGATGATAAGCCAAAAAGGGATGGGCTTATGGTTTCTTACTAGCTTGTGCAAACAAGCTAGGGCTTGTAGATAAGCTCTATTGAGCATTTTAGTCCTTGTTTAGTGCAAAAGACAAATGTACTCTCCCTTTTTCTCTTTTTAGCTTATTTTATGTTTTGCTTATTCTCTGCTTATTCCTGCTTAATCTTTGCTTATTCTGTCATTTATTGCCTAATGTATCTAGTTTGTAGCATTTCATAATCTGTTTTGAGCTTTAATGATGTTTTAATTAAATCAGTTAAGATAATCCAAAAAATTAGCATAATAGTGTAGCTTATATTCTAGTGTTTATTTTCATGGAACCTTTGCTTAAATGTTCTTAAAATACATAATGCTTAAATCTGTTTTTACTTTATCAAGGATTTCAAAGTCTGTTTCAGCTTAAAAAGTGGTTTTACAATTTTAAAGGGGTGTTTGGCATAAGCAGTAGAAACCTTATTTCTACTGTTTAGCTTGTTCTTGGTATTCCATCTGATTTAAATAGCTTTAATTCAGTATTAGTAAAAGATTTATTAGTTTTTGGATTTTAGTTTATGAAATGTTCTAAATCTGTTGTTTTCATTAAAATACTTAGGTTCTGATTTTGTCAGTTGCTTAGGTAATGCATTAGAGTTAAAGTTAGCTTTCTACTGCATTAGGATTCATTAGTTCTAAGTAAGGGCCCTCTTGGATTGCTTTTGAATTTTATTGCAAAAATCAGTTTAGTCCTTGTTCTTTAAAAAGTCAGATTTTGATTTCAATTTAAGGTTTAGATTTAAGTTGGATCTTGTTTAATTTGGATGTTTATGAGCTTATTGGAGTTGATTTAAATCTTTTTTTTAGTTTATAGCTTATTTAGATTAGCTTAAGTCATCAAAATTTAGCCCCAAAGTAGCCTTCTCATCTCAAAAATGCCAAAAAAAAAATCGGTTACACTTCATTTCATTTAACTTTTCAAGCTTATTTACTTAGTCAAATTTGCTTATTTTTGTTCTTAAGTGTTTATTAGGTCTTAGTCTTAATCTGTTTTAGCTTTTTAGCTTATGTGTAATGCTTATTAGTTCTCATTTTAGCTTAATGTAGTGGTTAAGGTCTTTTTAAAACTGCTTTTGAGTCTAACTGCTTTATGCTTTTAGGAGTGCTTTTCAGCTTATTTGTTTCATTGTCCCTAAGTTCTAGTGCTTATTATGTTTAGGGTTATGGTCTGCTTTTAGCTTATTTGCTTTTCTTTTGCTTATTACGTCCAAAAAGTTCAAACAGTTTAGCTATTAGTCATTAGTTTTAATAAGCTATCTGTCAGTTTTAAAACAGCTTTTTCTAGCTTATTTTTAAGTTTGGTCAAAAAGTCATTTTGTTAAACTTGCTTATTTTAACTTGTTCTTTAAGCTTTTTCAAAAAGAAAATAAAAAAAATGTTTTCATTAAAAAGGAAGTCACAGGTTTCGAACCTGTGACCTCCCCCTTCTCATAGCCAACGCCTTAACACTCCCTCACAATACCATCTGCGCCCTAGGGTCTTTTTCATTAATAGGTTTGTAACATTTATTATTAGTACTCATTTTAATTTTAGCTAGTTCGAGCTTATTGGCTTATTATCTGCTTATTCATTCAGCCAATTTTCAAGTTTTCATTTTTCATAGATTCTTCATAGTATAAAGTACTTTTCTTTAATTTTTTAGATTTTTATAAAATAGTTTAATATTTTTAATGCATTTTTTAGATTAAAAGTGTTTTTAATTTATAATAAAAAAATATAAAAGTCAAAAAAATATAATTTTTTTTTCTAAAATTTTCTTTTATCATTTAGGACTTTTGAAAATTAAATTTGCTTTTGTAGGGTTAAAATTTGTCATACTTGCTTATTTAGTCGCGTTTTTACGTTCCCTTTATCGTTTTTAAATTCGTAATTGCTTTCGTTTTTAGTTTTTAGCTTGCCTTTATTTGTTTTTGCATGTTATTTGTAGAATTAAAATCCAAATCAAAATTTGATTATTCAAACACGCGATCACGAACTTAACCTCGATTTTCAATTCACGCCTCGTCGGGAAACGACCCGGGAAGGTTTTGGATTTTACTTTGGATAAAAGTAATCGCTTAGAAGCCGTACGGAATGCTTACTCACTCTCTCTCATTATTTGATATTTTGGTTATATATTATATATATGTATTAAGCAATTTATTTATTATATATATTTTATATTTATATTATATATATATTATTATATATTTATATTTATATTTATATTATATATATATAGCTAAAGAATTATCAGGAAGCTACACAAGTAAAAGATGAACGAGATCCCGTGAGTTTTGTGGTTCACGTAAATTTTGGAAGACGAACTACTACTGGATTTAAGGTAAAAGATCGCACTATTACTTGTTCCGAGTGTAACCGAACAGGTCACACTTTTCAAGATCATTAGTTATCCAGAATGGTGTGGTGATAAACCTAAGACGACTAGACGCGGAGCTGAAAAAGGTCGAGGAGGATCTATTAGTTATGGCAATGGAGGTCGAGGACGGAACATGGGTGCTAGGGCTAATGTTGCACAAGTACCACATGTTGGTGTAACTCAAGAAACTAATGTAGACAAGGCTAAAATTGAAGCATTAAGTGAAGATCAGTAGAATGTGCTTGTTAACCTTTTGAATTCTCACAAAAGTAGTAATGAGAAATTGACAGGTAATCAAAACTATTTCCCATTTATAATTGACTCAAGTGCCTCTCACCATATTGCGTGGTCACTTGATTATTTCATGGAGTTTCATAACATACTCGAATGTATGGTCGATATGGCCAATGGAGAGGTGGCATCGACATCAAAAGAAGGAACAATTTCACTTGGGGGAAACTTAAGACTGAAAAACGTTTTATACATTCCTAGTTTGACTTGCAATTTAATTTCAGTGCCAAAATTGCTTGACGATTCAAATTATAATGTTATATTCACTCCTAAGTTTTGTTACTTTCAGGACCGCACTTCGAGGATGGTGATTGGAGCGGGTGAGCGACGTGAGGGGCTTTTCTTTCTTAAAGGAGTTACACCGGTTAGAGCTTACAAAATAAGTGGTATTGCAAGTTATGATTTATGGCATCAAAGAATGGGACATCCTTCTAATAAAATAATTGATTTTCTTCCTAAGTTTAATAATGGTACTAACACTGATAATAGTCTGAAGAACAAAGCTTGTGATATATGTTTTCGAGCAAAACAAACTCAATAAATTTTTACATTAAGTGATAATAAAGCTACTGATTGTTTTGAGTTAATTCACTGTGATTTATGAGGTCCGTATAGGACCTCTGCCTCTTGTGGTGCCCGTTATTTTTTGACTATCGTAGATGATTTTTCTTGAGGTGTTTGGATTTATTTGCTAAACTCAAAAGATGAGACACAACATAAGCTTAGTAATTTTATTGCTATGGCTAGGCGTCAATTTAAGAAGGATGTGAAAATTGTTAGGAGTGATAATGGAACGGAATTTACTTCCTTAAAATCTTATTTTTCTCAACATGGTATGATACATCAGACTTCGTGTCCTGGTACACCTCAAAAAATGGGCATGTTGAGAGAAAACATTGCCATATACTAAATGTGGCAAGAGCGTTACGTTTTCAAGCAAACTTACCTATAGATTTTTGGGGTGAGTGTGTTTTGACGGCCGGATATTTGATTAATAGAACACCTTCTATGCTTCTGGAAGGAAAAACACCTTATGAGATGCTATTTGGCCAGCCCCCATCATATAATAATATTCGAGTTTTTGGTTGTCTTTGTTATGTACATAAACAAAACCGAGATAATGATAAATTTGCAAGTCGAAGTAGGCGTTGTATTTTTGTTGGTTATCCATATGAAAAAAAGGTTGGAGATTGTATGATGTTGAAAGTGGGAATTTCTTTGTGTGCAGAGATGTTGCTTTTGTGGAAAATGAATTTCCATTTAAAAGTATTGATGAAAAAGCTCATTCTAGTGATGTGATTATAAGTGATTCATTATATGTTGATGATGAAGTGCATCAGATGGGTGTAGAAAGTCATTCTCCTCATAGTCCTTCAAATGATAGTGAAGATGTTGATGGAAAATCAGAAAGTAATAAGCATGTGAATGATACAGAAAGTGAGGACGTGAGGGGGGAAATAATCCAGATTCAAATCATACAAGTGAAGAGCAACTAGGTCGTGGAAAGAGACAACAAAAACCTTTCACTCGTTTGAAGGAATTCGTAACGCACACCGCTCATTTAAGCCCCTCTGTAGCGCCACCTCTTCAATCAACATCTTTAAGTACGCCCTATCCTATAGCAAATTATGTGAATTGTGATAAGTTTTCTCTATGTCATCGATGTTTCTTAGCAGCCATTACAACGGAAAGTGATCCCAACACTTTTCTTGAAGCTATTAAGGCCCTTGAAAACAATGGCACGTGGACCATAACAGATTTGCCACTCGGAAAGAAAGTTATTGGTTACAAATGGGTTTATAAAACAAAATATAACTCTGATGAGACTATTGAACGACACAAGGCTCGATTGGTCATTCTTGGAAACAAACAAGTCGAGGGGATCAATTATAACGAAACATTTGCACCCATTGCAAAAATGGTGACAGTTCGAGTTTTTTTTGTCGTAGCAGCGGCTAAGAATTGGGAATTACATCAGATGGATGTTCACAATGCTTTTTTGCACGGTGACTTACACGAAGAAGTGTACATGAAAATTCCTCCTGGATTTTCTTCTCAGAAATCAGGTAAGGTATGTCGTTTACGGAAGTCTTTATATGGTTTGAGACAAGCTCCACGAAATTGGTTTGCCAAGTTGGCAATGGCTTTAAAAAGTTACGGATTTGTCTAATCGCTTTCTGACTATTCATTGTTAGTCTTCGGAAGGGTGATACTCACTTAAATGTGTTGGTTTATGTCGATGATCTCATTATCTCAGGAAATAATAGTAACGAAGTAACAACATTTAAAGCATATTTGAGTCGGTGCTTTAATATGAAGGACCTAGGTGCTCTCAAATATTTTTTGGGTATCAAAGTGGCTCAAAATTCAGAAGGTATTTTTTTATGCCAACGTAAGTATGCATTAGATATTATTTTTGAGGCGGGTTTGTTGGGAGCTAAGCCTGCTAATATTCCTTTGGAGCAACATCATCGCTTAGCCCTAGCTGATGGTGAGGAAATACGCGACCCCAAGCGCTACAGGCGTTTTGTTGGATGTTTAATTTATTTAACCATCACAAGACCTGAACTTTCTTATTGTGTTCATGTTCTTTCACAGTTTATGCAACTTCCCCTTGAGGAACATTGGCAAGCTACTGTACGTGTAGTTCGTTATATTAAAGATAATCCTGGACAAGGTATTTTTCTTCATGTTGATAATGATCTTCGTCTATATGGTTATTGTGATTCTGATTGGGCTAGTTGCCCCATGACCCGACGTTCTCTCACCGGCTATTTTGTTTTATTTGGAAACTCACCCATTTCATGGAAGACGAAGAAGCAGCATACTGTGTCACGGTCTTCTAGTGAAGCCGAATATAGGTCGATGGCTACTACAACATGCGAGCTTAAATGGTTAAAAGGACTACTGAATTCTCTTGGTGTCGCACATCCTGAACCGATGCGTCTCTTCTGTGATAATCAAGCGGCTTTACACATCGCCGCTAATCCTGTCTTTCACGAACGCACAAAGCATATCGAGGTTGATTGTCACTTTGTGCGTGATGAAATTTTGTCTGGTAATCTTTCTCCTTCTTATGTGCATACATCGACGCAACTTGCTGATATATTTACGAAGGCACTTGGAAACCAACAATTTCATGACATTCTTAGCAAGTTGGGCATTCATAATCCCCATGCTCCAACTTGAGGGGGGGGGGGTATTAGGAAAGGATACTAGAATCATGGTGTATAATGATATATTATGTAAATATATCAAGAAGAATATTTTAGGTATGTTTTATTTTAGTACATGATTGTATACTTGTTTTACCCATTGACTATCTTGTACATTGTATTATATAATATGTCTTTTGGCCAGAGAATAAAATCAACATTCAAACCCTCAAATTTATCAGTTTTCAAATGTATGCCTTAAATTGGCATGAAGTCGTTTTTGAAAGAAATGAGAAAGATTACATGCAATGATAATTTTTTAACTTTATTCATTATGTATATATCTCTTTTTTTTAAACTCGATATATATGAAATATGATATAAATATATAAATCTTAAAATATTTTCATATTTTGTGTCGTTTTAAGTCACGTCTTATAAACGCTAAAGTTTCGCCATGGCTCCTAAGGCGTGAGGCTTGGCCATGCCGCCACACTATTTATAACCTTGGACACGCCTTCACGTAATAGTACAACACTAACTAAAGTTGTTTATAAGCTTCTATGTGAATATGTGGGTTTGACAAATAAAAAATTACCAACATAATGCTTATTTATGTCTTTACAAATTATTTAGGGTGACAAATTATAATTCTTGGTAACAAGGTTAAATGATGCATATTATGCTCTTTTAGTGACAAGGTTTAGGGGTGTTTGGCTAAGCTTAATGAAGAAGCATAATAGCTTACTGTATATTAAAGTGGTGTAAATGGGTGTTTGGCTGATATTACAACTTTGTATGCAAATGTAAGTACTTGAGGTGAATAACTATTCTTACATACTTTTGGTACTGATTGAAAGTAAAAAGTATGTATCTTAGTCATGGCAAGTGAGATGACTTGATTAACATAGTATGTAAGAATGTCATTAGACATGTTTTAATTTGAGTGTAAATGATAAAGTTAGTGTCGGGTGTATTCTTTTTTCATCACAAATTTTTTTGATTCTTGATGAGGCGTGTGTAAGTAAACAATGATTACAAAGTAAAAAGAAAATTTAAGGATCTATTTGGATATTATTATTTTTTCAATTTGGGCAAAGTATGGTGCCTATTCTCACAATGCAAACATTCTAATGAGGCCGGAAAGGTTATCGCTTTTAAGGAATGTGTCATACGCTTCGTCTTAACTCAGGTTCACAGGAGATGGATAAACATTGCTAGATGTGTGGTCCTTAGACTATGTTTATCCATGGCTTTGTGTCAACCAATTAAAAAAGATATATACTAGTAATATTTAATTATAAAAATGTTACAACCAACCAACCCATACAAGCAATCATGTCGTTTCATGACCTGCAAAACATTTAACCAATCTAACACATGTCACAATATTAGTGGCATTTTATTTTCTCATTTATTTGAAATAGATTTTGCATATAAAAATTAAAATGATAGATAATGTATATATATATATTTTTAATAACAATTATACCATTAATTTTATTTTCAATTCTTTACAAATCTAGCCCAATATTAACATATTTATATACGGATTCTCAAATTTTTATTTATAGTTTCAAAACCTTCCTATATCTAGTTCATCTATTATGGATCCCAACTATCCAAATTATTTGTAATCATTTGTTTCTTTCAATAGAGTACATATTTTATTTCAATTACAATGTAAAAATTTAGAATAATTACCTAAGGCCTATGGTCTAATGGTATGTGTGTTCCTAACCAACATAGAAGTTATGGTTTAAGCCTCGCTAAAGGCATTTGTCAGATATATTGGGAGATAAGTGTGAAAAATTTAATGTTTTAATAAAAAGTTTTAGAATAAAATTTTTTATTAAAACCATCGGTTATTAAAAGTATACTTATAAAGTAAATACTTATTTAATATATAATTTTATTAAAACTTTAAGTAGTTAAGTGAAATATAAAAAAATATATGTTAGGTTGGGTTGTTGATAAATGGTAAAAAAGTTAAGATTGATTGTATGTATTGATTGTATAGGTGAAAAAGTAAAAAAATATTATTTTAATAAAAGATTGGGTTGTAGAGAGTCTGAAGGTGGGGAATCTATGGACTCGGATCATTGTAGAGAGTCTGAAGGTTCTCGGAAAGGTGGTTCTATATTAATGTTGATGGATGAATTGGTTAAGGTGGGACAAACTATGGGGTATAATATGGACGGGTGTATGAAGAATATTGAAGAGATCATTGAATCGCAAGGAGTGGATGGTGTTTTCCGATGAATATGTTGTCTTTAAATATCCAAGGTCTTAACCCAAAGGCTAAAAAAGATTGGGTAAAGGAGTTGTGTGTCTCTAACAAGGTGAATTTTCTTACGTTGCAAGAAACTAAAATGGAGTCTATTGATTTGTTTGAAATCAAAAGATGCTGGGGTAACTTTGCGTTTGATTATGTGCATAGTGCCTCGGTTGGTAAATCAGGTGGGATTTTATGTGTTTGGGATCCTAATGCGTTTAAGAAACTAAATTCAACGGGGCTTCAGATGATTTTTGTTATGATCAAGAAATTGGTGCTAATTGCAAATTACTTCTTATTATTTCGGTTATTCCCCGCAAGAGTTGTCAAAAAGAAAATCTGATGGATTAATATATGGTCACTCATGATAATTGGAAAGGTTCAGTATTATCAAGGGTGATTTTAATGAGTCAGTAATAAAAACGAGAGATTTTGAACTATTTTCAACGTGCATGTGGGCGAAAGCTTTTAACTCTTTATCCTCAATGGCGACTTTTATTGTAGAGCGGTTCCACTTGGTGGATTTTCTTTTTTACATGGTTCACAGATCTCTTCAAGATTAGTTAGCTTGGTAGATTTCTCATGTCCGAAAGGCTTACTGATTGAGTGTCCTAATTTATCAGCATCACCCTAAAAGATTTTTATCAGACCACCATCCTATATTAATTTACGTGAATCTACTCATGACTATGGCCATTCCTTTTTTGGTGTTTTTTCATTATTAGGCTGAAAATGGAGGTTTGAGACTATGTTATGAGATGTGTTGGCGTGAAGCACCGGTAGGATAATTCTAAAGCTATGATCAACCTATGACAAGTTGAAATATCTTAAAAAAGAATACGTGTTTGGGATGGCATGAGACAAGTCTGAAAACTCGAAAACATGTACTGAAACAGGAGCTCGCTATTTGGAGAGATCATTGACAAAGAGATTGCGTCGTCTGATACTTTGCATAAACGATAGCGGAGGTTTTAAAATCGATTCAAGAGGTAGATAAATTGTGTGCAATGAGGCGTCACAAAAAGCAAAAATAAAATGGGCAATTGAAGCACGAGAACTCAAAATATAAACCATGGTATTCTTTATAAGAACGGAACCAACTTCTAACAGGGTTCTGGTGGAAGAGATTGGGTATAAATCCCTAATAGGTTAAAAAATGAGTTTCTTAATCATCAAGAATCGTTTTGATAGACCTAAATCTGTTCGGCCGATGCTTAATATGGAGTTTCCTCATCATCTGAATTCAATGCAACAACTGGATTTGGAAGCCGGAGTGTCAAATGAAGAGATAAAAAGACGGTTTGGGATTATGGTGTTAATAAATTCTCTCTGGGCCGGATGGATTCACATTTGGTTTTTATAAAAGGTTTAGAGTTTAATAGAAAAAAGATGGTTGGCGGCGTTGAAATATTTTTTTCATTAAGTCGCATTCAAAAGGGTGTAATTCATCTTTCATAGCGTTTATTTCGAAGACTCCCGAAGCAAAAATGGTGAAGGATTTCAGACCGATTAGTCTTATTGGGAGCCTTTATAAAATAATTGTCAAAATTTTGGCTATCGTCTTGTGGGTGGTGCTTTGGAGATATTGTTTAATGAGGTGCAAATCGGCTTTGTGCGGATAGTCCAAAATTCTATACAACCAATTTATACTCATAGGTTTTGTCAGTGGAATAAGTTGAAGAAAAAACATTCAATTATTCTAAAAATTGACTTGAAAAGGCTTATGATTCGGTGGGATACCTTGATGATGTCTTAAGAAAATTTGTTTTGGTAAAAAATGGTGTGGTTTTGGATTCAAGAATGTCTCGATCTTCTTGGGGATCGTTTAGTGAATGAAGCCCGACGAGGAATTTCAGTTTTTAAGGCCTAAACAAGGTGATCCTCTTTCCCGTTTATGTTTATTAGGTTATGGAAGAGTCTTCACATTTCTTATAAAAGAGTTGTGAATGCGGGCATGTTTTAATGCATTGTGCTTAATTCGGTTACACATCTTTCTCATATGTTCTATACGGACCTATGCGTTGTTTTATGGGGCAATAGGAGTACTAAGAATATAGATACGATTATATAGTGATGACATGTTTTCACGTGCTTCAGGTCTTATTAAAAATTTAAGCTAGAGTAAATTATTGGGTGTTGTGGTGAAGTGAGATAGGTGGTGCAAGCTGCAAATAGAATTGTTGTATGTGTCCTTAAGGCTCTTTTCTTATGTTAGGTTCGAAAGTTGGGAAATATGTCTCGGATTAAATCTTGTATGAGATTGGTGGATAAAATGGTAGATCGTCTTACAAAATGGAAGATGAAAACATTATCAAGAGTTGGTCGTTTTAACCTTCTCAAGGCGGTTCTAGATCCATCCTATTATCATATGTCTATATTTCAAGGTGCCAATGAAGTTCCTTTAAACGCATGGAAATCAATCCGAAGTCATTTTTTAGTGGAGTCGATTAAATAGTAAAAAATCGATATGGGTTGAAATTGAGTAGGTTCTGTGTTCCTAAAAAGAAAGGTGCCTTGATGTTCTATTTATATGGCGCTTAATAGAGCTCTATGTGTAAAGGGTTTGGCGTTTACAACTCAAAAGAACTTTGTTATGGACTAGTTATAAATCTATTCATGCGAAGATGGAAAAATGGTAGCGGATTTCGTGGTGTTTACAAATCCCATTTGCGAGCATTCTCCTAGAGGTGAAACATTGAAGATAAAAGGTATAATAATTTTATGCAGAAAAAGCTTGGCAATGGTGCAGATACTTATTTTTGGGAGGATTTGTGGCATAGAGACATGGTTTTGAAACAAAGATATCATAGGCTTTATGCGCTGGAAGTGAAGAAGACTGTCGATGTGGCTTCTAAACTGTCACAGGAGAACTTGACCTGGTCTTTTCGTCGTGTTCCTAGAAGCGGAGTGGAACAAGATCAGTTGACGGATTTGACGACTTATGTGGAAGGTGTTGTTCTTGGTGTCACGCCTGATAGGTGGTATTGGACACTTGATGGTTCGGGTGAGTTCTCGGTAGCTTCGGATAGAAAGGTTATTGATGATAGCAGATTTTCGGAAGTGTCTACTCAAACTCGATGGATAAAAGCGGTGCCAATCAAGGTTAACATTCATGCGTGGAAGGTGAGAATGGATTGTTTGCCTACCCGTCTTAATATATCCCGGAGAAGTATAGATATTCCGTCTATTCTTTGTCCCGTTTGTGGTAGCGTCACGGAATCGTCAAGTCATTTATTTTTTGATTGCCTTGTTGCAAAAGATAATTTTCGCAAGATTTGCCGTTGATGGAAGGTGGATTTCATGGAAGTGCATACGTTCGATGAATGGGTTTCTTGGATCGTAAATCTTCGGATTCCTATCAAGCATAATTTTGGGTTGTGGTGGCTAATTTGGGCTTATCGTAATAAGTGTGTCTTTGGTGTGGTTTCTCCTTCTAAGGCGGATATTTTTGATGATGTTGTGTCGTATTCTTTTTATTGTAGTCGGTTTAGATGTAATGTGTCGTTTAGTTGGGTTGATTGGCTAAAAAATTCTCATCTTGTAACTTTATAATTTTTTTAGCTTCTTGCTAGTTTTTTAATAAAGTGTTGTTCAAAAAAAATAAATCAAAGATTGGGTTGTAGGGCTGTAAACGAACCGGACGAACACGAACGGAGCATTGTTCATGTTCGTTTATTAAGAAAATGAGTTGTTCATTGTTCGTTTGTGTTCGTTAATTAAGAAACTAAACGAACCTTAAACGAAAATAAATGATCGAACATAAATGAATGTAGAACAAAAACATAAAATATTATCAGTTATGCATAATATTATGTTTTATAAGTGTTGTTTTATTTAAACATACTAGATTTAAAAGTATACAATTTAAAGATATGATATACGAACATAAACATATAAATAAAAATAAAAGAAACGTTAATAAACGTCTAATCGGACGTTCACGAACATAAACGAACGAACGTGACTTGTGTTCATGTTCGTTCATTTAACTAAACAAACGTAAAATAATGTTCATGTTCGTTCATTTAACTAAACGAACGTAAAACAATGTTCATATTCGTTCATTTATTAAATAAACGAACATGAACGAACTTTTTACCGAACGGTTCATGAAATGTTCACTGAACGTTGAGTTCGTTTACAACCCTATTGGGTTATGATAGGTTTTGAATAAATTAGAGAAGTTACCCGTCAAACCAACTTTTAAAAAAAAATGGATTAATACATCTTATATACATAAATTCACACTAATGCTATGTTGAAACTAAAACTTAACTTTTGTTATGATTTATCGTTGCATCTCATCAAGTGAATTCAATAAAAATCTTAGGGTAAAGTATAAAATTTGAAACCATGCTTTGTCTATTTTAGCACAAATGTCTGTGTTATAATCCAAGTTATAAGGTTTATGTGTGAGGAAGGATTTCACCTCCAGTAAATCTGCTTTTCTTTATTTACTTTACAAGGCTACATGATGGATGTCCCAATTTAATGACAATGTGTTTTTATCAACTTTCTTCTTGTGGCTTTCAGTTTGGAACTTACTTTGTGTGCAGTGGCGGAGCCAGGATCTTGGCATGTAGGGGGCAAAAAAAATTTCTTCGAAAACAGTTCCAAAAATCGCAGTTTTTTAGTAGCGTTTTAGCAGTTTTTAGCAGTTTTTTTAGCAGCTTTTAGCAATTTCTTAGCATCTTTTAGTAGATTTTCAATAACATTTTGATATTTAAGCAGCCTTATTGGGAGCAAGCTAAAAATAAGGCCATAAAAATACAATTTTCGCACTAAAAAAAATCGCCAGTTGAGTTGTCATTATTATTTTGTTAATGGTCATTTGCCCTGTCCAGATTTTTGGTTGGTTAATGAAAATATGTAATGGGTAGTCGACTCATTTAAGTTTTATGTTAGCTCGCGTAATGGTTGTGGTCAATGGTTGTTTGACCTGTTTATTTATAGTGTGTTTTTCTTATAACATTGCAGGGCGTGTTGGAATGATGGTATACATTAAGTAATGGTCATTTGACATGTTTAATTTATGTTGGTTTGATTAATGTTTCAGATTATATGTATTAGTTAGATGCTTGATGGATACATAAGTGTGAATGTATTATTAATTACATCAAATTGATAAATACAAGGTTTATAATTACAAAACACAAAGGGAACATAGCTAGCAATTAGAAAACTGTTTATAACAGAGTTAGTTGTGATAAACTGGGTCCATTTAAAAACATGTTTATGTTGAAAATGACTTGCCGATGGAGCAAAGCTGGCAATAAGACCTAAGATGTTTTTCTTTGGAAACTCATGTTAAATGGTAAATGTATTTGTAAACGAGAAAAAATAGTGCCCGCGTGTTGCGACGGGGGTATATTTATCTGCTTTTTGAAGTTGCCCGCACGTCTGAAGCATATATATTTTTCATTAAAAATTTGCTATGAATTTCTTAAATATATGATAAATAAAGTTTGTTATATAAAAAAGTCGTAAATACTAAACTTTAACATTTTTTATTAAATGTTACGCACGTCCGAAGCATATTAATATTGAGTTCGTTTTGTTCGTAATCTAGAGGTCTTTATGTCAATATATTTTTCATATAAAAAATTAATAGTATTTGTTTCATATTTGATTAATATAGTTTGTTATAGAAAAAAATTATAAATAGGGGCTTTTGTGTAAAAAAATTTCTAGCAAATTTTTTAATGGTGTAAATTTGCAATAAAAAACATCACAAAGGCCCAATTGACTGAACGATTCACTATGTTCAAAAACAAGAACAATAATCACAAAATTGTGAAAACAGACGAATAGATAGTTAGTTTAAAAAAAAAAGAATAGATAGTACGTAACTGGGCTAAAAGTAGCCTACTAATAGGCTCAGCGTTTTTTGGCAGCATCTGTGATGCTCTTTAGTATATAGGTAAATTAATATATTAAGTTAGTGTTTAATTTACACAACCCAACTCAAGATACGAATGAATTTATTAACACAATCCAACCCAACGCATGAAGGATTTTATTAACACGGCCCGCCCAAGATACTAAGGGAATATTTATTTACATATCTCAACTGTTAAGAACACGAAAGTGTCGGTCGCTTTCATAGATAACAGTCGTTAGCTAGTTAAGTAATTTTTGGAAACTTACATAGTTAGTTAGCAAAGGCCCATGGATAAACTCATGCAAGCTCAAGCTCACTTGTTCATTGTAAGTATATAAACACCTCTCCATGCCTTGGAGAGGTGGTTGGTTGATTCATTTTTTACACATTAATACAAGTTCTCTTATATGTTTACTTTCTCTCTCTAAGTGATCATCTAACCATCTCTCTCACTAAAACAATCTTTCCAAGTATGTTATTAGATTAGTCTTCAATTGGTATCAAAAGCCATGGAGTGGTGTGTTTAAGTTTTGTGTTTGAAAAAGTTTTCGTGTTATTTTTTGTTATTTCCATTCGTATTTTGATTTTTTTTTTCTTGTTTTCTAAGCTAAAATTCACACTAAAAGATCATCTACATAGGTAGCTTTGATCTAGTATCCTTGGATATATGTGTGTGTGTGTGTGCTTAGATTCATAGAAAAATCTCTTATTTTGTGTCAATTGAGTTCATTAGCTTTATAAAGGTCAAAATCTTGATTTTAAATTTTTTGGCTTAAAAACCTTAAAGTTGTCATTTTTCTTGTCCATATAGGCTTAGTAACACTTTTGGTACAAAAAATTTCGGAAAAAAATCGTTAAAAACGTGTTTTTTTTAGTTTTGAAAAAGTTGGTTTCATGAAACACCCGATCTAGTTAATTTTTTGTGTGAACTGATCTACTTTTATTATTATTCTTTTATAACACCTTTAATATATCCCTTAAAAAGTGTGTGCATTATGCTATAATTATTCAACCTTGACACTCGATACACCGAGTTATGATTTTAATCAGTTATTTGAGAAAACCGTCCATCGGACGGGTAAAGACCTAGTTAAACTAGTATAACACAAAAAACATAGTTAAAAGTCAAGGAAGCATTGTTAGTTCCAGTTATCATTGTTAGTTTTAACTATGTTTGAGATCCGGATCTCAAACATAGTTAAAACTAACAATGATAACTGGAATCCATGTATAGATTTTTTATGACATGCTTCCACTTTTAAACCGGGCTATCATGATGGGCTCTATTCCACTTTGTGTCACGTAAATTAGCACTTAGCAGCAGGTCATGTTTTTCACTTTAATCTAGTATTAATCAAACACAAAGAGGTTAAATTGATTAAACAAGTCTAAGGCTTCTTTTTCCTTACTTGTTTAAACAAGTGTCTGTTCTTCCTACGACAACACTCTAATGTTGGTACCCAATACCTATATTTTAATTTTTAAATATAAGTCGCTTTCTTGTTCGGATAACCCAAAATATTCCGAGCACATGGTGACTAGTGCTAGTCGGCAAACGCATGGCTCGGGAGTTGTCATGTTAATTAGTGTACTACCATTTTCCATCTTTTGCTAACTCTATTTGGATTAACCAAATAATTAGTCCATTAATATTTATTACATCATATTTCATACATTAAGAGTAGATTAAATGTTAGCATTCGCCATCTTGTTATATTTTCTAACATTAATTGACATATAACACCGGAAATAACACCTCGATCATGTCTCTTTTTCTAACTTGTTGATGCATTATACTAATACTAGTTGCATGGGCGGCCTGTTTCTGTTTTGTGAATGCAATTGACAAAAAAATTTGAAACGGTAAATCAATTATACTCGTACCAATTTATTTATTGAATGCATAAACAACGAAGTTAAATGAATGTTCATCCATATGAAAAAAAATAAAAGTTAATAAAGTATCCACAAGAATAAAATGGTTTTCTCGGATTTCTAAACAAATGACACCGAAGCATTACAAATACCTTGAAAGGCAATATACATGAAACAGTTATACTCATACAAAATCTCTACATGCTTTTAGCAAGTATTTTTTTTTTGAACGGCAACTTTTATTAGAAAGCTAGCAAGGAGCTAGAACAATTACAAAGCAATCAAATAAGGATGTTGAAGCCAACAATCCCAAGTAAATTTTAGATTACATCTAGAATTACTCCAAATGAAAGAACGATAAACAAATCATCGTACAAAGTCTCTGCGCGGTTTTCTTGAAGCAAAAGAAGCAGGTTACGTAAAAATCCGACAAGCACCACAAGACACATAAAAAAACGCCATCGTATGAACCCTTTAAGCTTGGAGCCCATTCGAATAGAATTAAACCCTCCCAACCAGCCCGAATAATGAATCTACAGGGCTTCCAAGGAACGTTCCACCATTGACCATATATCCGAGAAATAGCTAAAGCCACGTCACAGAAAAAAAAATGGGATGCTATCTTCCTGCAAGACATTACATATCGTACATAAAGAAAGATTGCACATGAATACCACGTTTGAGATTAGACCTAGTGGGGATTGCATCAAGGTGGAGTTTCCCGCGAAAACATTCCCCTTAAGATGATAGTCTTAATCATCACGTAGCAACATTCTCCTTTTGAAGTAGAACCTCGTCACAAGGTCACTAGCACTTTAACACAAAAGTCCCCACCCCCGTTCAATCCCAAGCCCTTCTATCAACTACATTCGAAAGAACCGTCGACATAACAAATCTGAATGTTTTCGAGCTGCTGAGTTTCCACACCTCCCCTGACATGGCGACGAAAAGAGCTATCGATCTCGCCTTGCATTTTAACCGCAACTGAACATTCTTTGTTGTTCTCCAGGGCGTACAACCTAGGGAAAAGCTCATTGAAAGGAACCTCACCTAACCAAAGATCTTCCCAGAAGCGAGTTTGCATACCTGAACCAACACGACGCTTACAATGAGATAGAAAGTCTATACCTTGAAGTTTTAAGGCCGAAACTTCCCGAATAATAGACAACCAATTCGAACAATGGAAAGAAGAGCGTATCTGGAAAGAAGAACCATGCATGGCTGAAATGAAACGAAACCACAACGAATTATCATGAGAAAGAAATCTTCACACCCATCTGAAAAGAAGCGCACGATTAAGGGCATAAAAACTGGAGACACCTAAACCTCCATATTTCTTAGAAGCGAGCACTTTCGTCCACTTAACCCACGAAATCTTCCTATCGACACCTTGAACACCATTAAAAAAATTACGACGCAAGTATTAATAAAGCTATACAAGGTTGTTTTCACCAAATTAAACGCACCAAAGTAAACGAAATAAAGATTTTGTGTTTTGCGGAGCATTTTGTTGGAAAAACGGTTTTTTGAACGTGATCTCTGTTTTATTTGTTTTCATAAAATATATTGTGAACAATAAAAGTGTTTTCCCTCGATTAAACGCACCCAAGTAACTCGCACCCAAGTAACTCACGAAACATTTTTACCATCATTGGCTTTACAAAAATTGTTGGATTCATTTGGCATTAAAATTTGTTCTCCAGATAGCAATATCATCCTTTGCTTACCGTTGTAAAACACAACAAATATTGTCCATCTCAACCTCACTTTAAGGATGAATAAACTTTAAACTTTAATTTGTAGTTTGTAGCATTTTAAACTTTAATCATTCAACATGAAGAATAAGTTCTCTAAAATTTTGGTCTTTTAGAGCTGTGGGAACGGTTGCGCCAAACCCAGCGCCAAAGAACGGCGCGAGAATTATGAACGGCGCACGACTCCGTGCCTTCCGCCGTTGAGTCTGGCGTTGTTCATAACACCCCACGCCGTTCTCATTTTTTTTTAAATATAGCCGTTTATATTCGTTGTGGGGAGTCTTTTTTTTTTAATTTTAAACCCCAAAAAATTCTATTTTTACCCCTTAAAAATCCTATAAATACCTTCTTATTATTTCATATTTCACACAAACTTCCAATATATTTTATAACACACATTTTTCTACTTCTATAATTTTTCTCGCCAAAAAAATGAATCCGAATCAATGGGTTACCGGTATGCTAAGCGAACCAACCAACCAAATTCCGAGGTCGTCTTCGAATCCGAACAACAATCCATTCAATCAAATGCCTTAGTATCCTAATTTCCAACCCTCATTTGCCAATCAAGACGAACAAATGTTGTTTAACCAATTCAAAATGCAAATGCAATTCAACCAATTTTCTCAACAACAACAACAATCAAACCAACAACAACAACAACAATCAAAAACCAATCCTTTAACTTAAGCACAAGAGTGCTTGGCTTTTTTTGAAAGGCAAGCACAAGTTGACAAACCCCGAATCGACAAATGCAAGAAGGAATCGTTTTCGTGTTACTGACGAAGAACCGGAGCATTTTGGAGATGATGCGTTGCCTCGGCCACCCGGGTTACAACGAATTGCTAAAAGTCAATGTTCTGGTTCTAACTCGACTGCTAGCTTCGGTTCTAACCCAATGATGTATCAAGAATTCATGAAAGAACAATACGATTTAGACCGCAAAGCAAAAATGGAGGTGATCGCGCAAGAGAGCGAATAGCGAAGAATGTTCATCCATTCTCAAAGGATTGTGGAGGACATGAAAGTGCTACAAATCGACACCCGCGGGATGGATCCGGCCGACGCCGCTATCATTAACGCCCAAAAGGAACGAATCCGAGCGGCATATCCACCACCACCAAACTAGTCGACGCCGTTTACTTTATTTATTGTTTTTAATTTATGTCTATTGTTTCTTGTTTTTTTATATATATGTAATGTTTTATTTTAATTTTAATGTAATGTTTTTAATTTAATGTATTGTTTTTAATTTTAATGAATTAAATTTTAATTATATTAGGTATTTTTTTTAAATTAAGTAAATTAAAAAAAATAAAAATTGGCCAACGGCACTAGAAATGTGGTGCCAACGGATGCCCCATCAAATGTAGTGCCGTTTAGTTTCTGGTGCCGTTTTCTATTTTGCTGACGTGACACCACTTTTTGAGAACGGCACCACTGTTCCTAGCATTCTTAGGATGTATGACGCGTTATTTGGATGGGGCTGTCGCCCGTGGATCGGGTGCCTAATATGCCTATTCTTAGTGTCACACATAACCTACTTACCACCACCAAATTAACGTCTATGCTTATTGAGAGACCGCTTTGATACATATAAAATATATGAGGAAATGATGTGCTCATAGTAAGAACATCAATGTTTAATTTTCACTTTAAATTTTATTACTAGTTTGGCTTAAAATTATATACCAGCTATAATTAATAAACAACCGAAAAAGGATTCAAAACATGCATTCTGTATTGCTTTCCAATAAATGAAAATGACCTAACTATGTCCGTATATAACGTGTGAATGTGCATAGACTTGCTAATGCAACTCTTGGAGTGTGTTAACTTTTATGTAGAGTGTTTTATCCTTTTGCTTTTAGCAAGTTCTCGCCTCTTTGACTCGTCGTTTGTTTGCTTATTCATCAACGCGTGTTTAGATATTTTTCTAAGTACATTAAACGTTTGTTTAAGTGAAAACAAACAAACAGAGGTTAGTGAGTTAATGTCAAAACCTCGCTGACTTAAAATCCTCTTTAGGTAAAGGAACATAGGTCCATGAATATAATTATTGTGGAACATATGATACGTCAGTGAAACCCATCATAACTAGAGTAATTTACTTCGTGTGTGAAAATGTTATGCTAAAGTATTTACTCAGCGTCCAAATTAGGTTTAGGCTATGTAATGTTTATATCTAGAAACCCTTGGTCCAACAAAATGCATCTTGTATTGTTGTTGCTTTCCTATAAATGAAAATGATCGACCGAAATGTGTGTTCCTTTACTGTAACGAGTGGGTTTATTCGTGCGGGATATAAAATTATTCAATAATACGTATTTAGTTTCTTTAGTTTTAATTAAACTGTAAACAAACATCTTTGTCTGACATGATTTTGCTTACTGAATTTTAAAATTATGGATATTCTTTGTAAAATGATGTGACCAAAGAGACTATTTATGTAACGGAAACAATCTTTAAGCTACAGATAATTTTATGAAAATGTTTATAGATTCGGGGGATTTTTTATGAAAATGTTTATAGTTTTGGAGAATTTATATAAATGTTATATAGCGTAAGGTTTTTTTTAATATTTTATAGTTTAGGGGTCTATATAAATATTATAGCGTAAGGGGATTTTTTTTAAATATTTCATAAGTTTAGAGGGATTTATATAAATGTTATATAACGCAAGGGGGTTTTTTGAAATATTTTATAGCGTAAGGGGGCTTTTTGGAATATTTTAAAATTTAAAGAAGTTTATATAAATATTATAAGAGGGGGTTTTGAATATTTTTTATAAGTTTAGGGGGATTTATATAAATATTTTATAGCGTAAGGGTTTTTTTAAGAGTAAAGTCCAAAATACATCCTTGTGGTTTACGAAAAGACCATCTCACGTCCCTCGTCGAAACTCCACACAAATTTTATCCCTCCGTTTGTAAAACGAAGCATCATACATCTCTGAGGACGAACGCTGCAAATAGTTTGTCAGTTAGGGGGGGGGGGGGATACTAGTCACGTGAGGATGTGAGACGAACCTTTTGCAAATCACAAGGATGTATTTTTGCCTCAGTTTTTTCTTTTTAACTGACAAAATATTTGCATCGTTCGTTGTTTAGAATGTATGGTGCCTCATTTTACTAACGGAGGGATGAAATATGCGTGAAGTTTGACTAGGGACGTGAGACAGTAATTTCGTAAACCACAGATGTACTTACTCTTTTTTTTAAAAACATTTAAAGCGTAAGTGGGGTTTTTTTATTACTTATTTTATAATGACGGTGGCCGTTATGCTTCTAATGAATAGTATCAAAAATATAACGACCCGTTATTTTTCTTATAAATATATAATATATATATATATATATAATATATATAAATATATATATTATATAATATATAATATATATACACATATATAATAAATATAATATAGTTTGAAAATATATACAAATGAAAATTCAATTAAAAATCAATCAATTCATATATTTTGTATCATTATATAACAAAAACAAAAATACTAAAAACCAAAGTTGAAAAAAAAAATTAAAAAAAAAAGAATGACAAATATTTTAGGACGGGGGAAGTAATAAAAGTTTATAGTTTTCATATATCACCTGTTTTTCCATTATAGTTTTCACATTCCGTTTTCTCGCTATTTGTTTTTTGGTACAACATACAATCATCAGAGCATGCATCAATCTTATCGTAACTAAGACCCAAATCTCTTATAACTTTCTTCATTTCATAAAACGACTTTGGAATAGAAGCATCCGGGAAAGCCTCCCTCAATGTATTGAGCATCATAGTAAAACTTTTCTCACTACATTTTCCTATGCACTTACTAGGCTATATTCTCACGATAAAAGAAAGAATTGAATTTTTACATCCACGATATAGTTATTTTTTTCCTTCCTCTAATACATCATCAAATTTGTTTGCATGGGCATTTGGTGTACCTTTATTTTTATCATATTGTTTGCATGTTCAGTGAGAAAGTATGTTCTCATGAGAGATGCGAAAGGCATCACGCACCAATCCTTGCATGTCATCTTGTGTACCTTATTGCATGTCATCTTGTGTACCTTATTGCATGTCATCTTGTGTATCTAATATGGGACAAGCAGTGGGTCGGACATTGAGCGTGGAATTTGATAACCTTTGATAAACCCATCACACATCAGATGCTCACTAGCATCTTTCCGATCGACACATATTCCATTACGACATACAACGCATGGACATAAAATGTGACCACTATTAGACTCACTAGCAAGCATAAAATCAAGATATTTTTCCAAGCCTTTTTTGTATTAGGAAGTCACCCTTGATAAAGACATCCAACTAGTATTCATCTCAAGGCTTGATTCAAAACACAAAAAAATATACGTTAAAATACAAAAATACAATATGCATACATCCTAGTTAAATGTACGAGAAATAGTAAGATTTAAACACTTTCTTACGATAACTTGTTAAACATGTTGATATAATTTGAGTAAAAGTGTGTTTAGGAATAGTTAAAATACTCCCTCCGTCCCACATTAAGTGTCCACTTGACTTTTTCAAAGTCTTTTTTCTTCAACTTTGACCTTAATGATTTCTTCTTATGTTATATGATACTTGATGCAAGATATATGAATGGATAGAGTTTTGAATATATTTTTCGTTGGTATAATTTTCGTTCAATATTATATAACACAAACGAAAATATTTATGGTCAAAGTTGATGAAAGAAGACTTAAAAGATTCCATTGTGGACACTTAATATGGGACGGAGGGAGTAGTATTACCCCAAACTGGTTTTCCAAGCCTTTTGAGTTGTTTTTTAGTCGGGTTTGTGCTTATGTTCATATTGGTGTGGCTACTGTTGCTGGCGTCTATGGATGGGTCTTCTCTGCTGTTTGGTTCATGCTCTTGATCTGGTGTGCTGTGCTTTTGGGTTTCGGTCCGTTGTGGGTGTTGGGATTGTCTGTTGTGGTTTGGATTGTGTGTTGCTATGGTAATAGTTGTTTGGGTGTTTCATGAAATTTTTTAATTACTTGATATTTAAAATACTAAGTGACTTAGTATTTAAAATAAAAGGATAAATGTACTTAAAATATGATCACGAAAAATAATAAGTGATCTAAATGACTCAAAGTGCTTTCACTCTTACCCACATGTGCAAAAAAAAATTCGAATATCGATGCACGCGTGTAGGGAGAGTTTTTCAAAAGATGAAACTCTCAAACTGTCAAACATTTTTTATATTTATCATACACTTTGATTGTTTTTCAAATGATTTTATGGTTCGATCAAATACCCGACAACCAACTAATTCACGACGATTCTGAAGTCATAAGGTACCTAAGGTTTGGCATTGTCCTATGATCCAACCAAGACCGGATG
The DNA here is from genome assembly GCA_026074375.1 of Tanacetum coccineum. Classification (NCBI taxonomy): domain Eukaryota; kingdom Viridiplantae; phylum Streptophyta; class Magnoliopsida; order Asterales; family Asteraceae; genus Tanacetum; species Tanacetum coccineum. Next base: position 7,949 of record BQNB010069454.1, on the reverse strand, counting down.
GATCTACCCAAAAACACTCCATAATTAAAAATAGCAGTCCTTAGTATGATTTGTAGAAGAATGAAAAAAGGGTATAATGTTGACTAAGGCACGATCTAACACTAAAACAATCACAACAAGGTGTTAGTAAAGACGTCTTGGTAAACATTAAAGGGGTTCAATGAAAAAAAATGTTAGGATAAAGTGTGAAAAAAAGAAGCTCTCCATACACTTTAGGCAGAAGCTGAATCAATACATATGCTATCGGTCTTCACAAAGATAAGTTTTGGTATTGATGAAAGACATCATGGACCAAGTGATGCACAACACAAAACTTCCTAACCATTCATATTTCTCTCAAAATATTCTTGTCTTATTTGTCATGAAGATTAACACGACTTCTATTGACTTCTTACTCTGAGAATGTTGATATTAAAAAGGTGGCAATCTGCTCCAGCCTCTAATCACTAAAACCAAAATGCACAAATCAATTCTAGAGCCAAAGAGATCGAATATAAATCTCATTAGAACACATGAATAACAAAATATTTATTGAACACAATTGAGTTCACAAGTGTTAATAAGAGTCCTACGCATTATTCTCGTGATCTTACTAAAACATTCAGAGTGATATTATTTCACAGTGACGAATAGAAATCCTTCTAGTGTCAACCTCCTACAACACTGCAATAGGTAACTTGCGAGATTCTATAAGAATCAAACTTGTGCTAACTGGTAATCCAATGTGATCTAGGTATTGGGATTTGACGGGAAACACCTAAAACTGTTGTTTACAGGTGGACATCAACAATTCTCTTATATTCGTTGTTATCCTAACTTGAACGGGAATCTGGATATAGGAACAACTATAGAATATCGAAAAGTTTTGTTAACGTCTCTAGACGTGTCAACTCTAGATAAACTACACTTTCAGCTGGAAAACTTGTTAAGGATGTTCATTCATGAATTGAATCCTGATGACGTAGGTATAGTATTTATATTGTGAAATGGTCCTCACGGATTCGGAGGTTAATGTTACCGATCTTCAATGAATAAACAAGATATTCGTCCATATATGTTGTTTATCTAACATTCATATTTAGGTAAAGATGATGGAGTAATTACCTCATCCAACACCGTTAAAACTCATTACCACATGCTCATATTCAAGCTTCAAAGACATACATTTGGCATCAAAGTTCAAGTAATTAAGAAAGATTAAAATGAATAAAGACAAAGATCTTCCTCAAGAGTCAAAAGACAATTGATATATCAAGGGAGATTGTCAGCTTTTAAGACGATGAAAAGTATGAGTGATGTGTCAAATGTAGGGTGTTATTTTGTGTTTTAAGTTTTACTATTTATATTTTGCCGACTTTACCTAAAACAACACTTTCACGAGCAGTGTACCCAATAAGTTGTAGCTTCGTTGGTAAGTAGGGTTTCGATCACTAAGAGCGAGAACTAATTCTTATGTCTATCAATATTTTAGTTATCTATGTTAGTCCCAAGTTATTCTATTCTAAGTCAAACCTATGTTAAACCTAAGTTAATCCTAATCTAACGGGTAAAAGGGGTGTTTTCTTAGTCTGAGAGGCTGTCACGGGTTTGTTGGTGACTTAAACCTATTACCGTTACTCTAAACACAAAAGAACAAATAAATAGAAGATAGAGGAGCGATACAAGCCTATGATAGGGAAACTGTATTAACCATGATTAATCCGGTAAAATGTTGGTTTGTTTATTAGTGCAATGACTGTCTTATCTTGTTGTTGATACTGCAAGAATTAGAGTACTTCCTAAAACCTATACGTGCTAACCCTGTCATAATTATGCACATCCGTAAATGATCGCGGTTGGTTATAATCTATCTTAGAAGTTTAATGTGGGTGATCTTACTGACGACTAGCTCACAGAGACTTTACTAACTTACTGCTTAACGGCTTTTTATATAGTGATAGTTCACTAGCCCTCTCCCCTCCTTTAGGGAATCAGCATGTTATTTGTTGATCCTAGGTCACCCCAGTCCAACTTGTTCACTAAACCCTAAAGGGCAGGACATCGCATTAATTTGTGATCCTAATGTCCCAGTGATATAAATTACTATATGGAGAACTATCCTAGTATCTAGCTAACTCTATATTTTGTAATTCTAGATCCAGTTAAATGATAGGTCGCATACATAAGCACATAAGCGAGTATAAATTGCTACAAATACAAATGTCATAGATGAACGATTAAGGTAAACTAAGCAAGTTTATGAATGATACCAACAATCGAACGAGTATTTAGAGTATATGAGAATTACACGGTGTTTCCTTTGTGAATTAAGGGCTTTTCTTGACCTTTCTGCTCTTATTGACTTCTGAGATTCGTCTTCTGGGATTAGGGTTTTGTCAATATTGTTAAGTACACCTAAAAATCGTGTTTTAGGGTTTGTATTTATAACTGCTGGAATAGGGCCGATACGCCGTATCTACACGGTGTTTCCCTATTATGAATTTGAGAAGCTTTGCTTGACCTTTATGATCATCTGCATCTGATATTCGTACTTCTAATTATTAGGGTTTCGTCAATAAGGTGTAAGCACACCTAAAAATCCGTGTTTTAGGGTGTTTGTATATATAGGCTTGCTGGAATTAATAGATATGTCGTAATCCGATGTGTGGTCGATACTGCGTATTAATAGTATCCTTTGAGTAGGAGACCACGTTCTTTATATTCGCAAAATGTTCTTTGAGTATAATATCTATGAATACAGAGTATGGTATATTTCTTGATACGACCGTATAGGTAATTGTGTCTTTCGTGGTTTTCATGTGAAGTTTAGGCGCCGATAACGACCGTATCTTCTTGATGGATATGGCGAAGGTGGATGGCAAAAAACCCAAACCCACGAAGTGAAAATCTGAAATAATTGGGGAAGGCGTGGCAGTCTTATCGGTTTTGGGGCTTAAACGGGGATTTTAAATCAGGTTTGGGGGTGAAAGTGGGGAATAAAGTCCCCGCCCTGCCCCATCGATTAATATATACACATATAAAAATATAAGTATATTTATATAGTATTTTGTTACTATTTACGTAATAAAAAGGTGTTTCTCTAATATTGTTAGTTTTTTTTATCTTTTTAATATTGCAAAATTGTTATTATAGAATCTTGTTTAATGTCATATTTTTAAGTTGTATTTTTTATTGTGTAATTTATCATTATACATGCATGATATTATCGTTGAAATTTAATAAGCGTTGCTTGTAATTGATTATTAATAAGTTTTTAATTCTTCAAGTTATAAAATCGTGTTTTAGGGTTTGTATTTATAACTGCTGGAATAGGGCCGATACGCCGTATCCGTTGAGGTGGATACATCATAATGGGAGTTTCTTGGAGTATGGACCACGCTATTTTTCTTCTAGAATGTTCTTTGAGTATATCTGTGCAACACGGCGTATATGGTCTTCTGGATACGGTGTATGAGTAATTATGTCTTCGTGGTTTCTTGTGAAGTGTAGACGCTGATACGCCGTATCTTCTTGATGGATACGGCGTATTGGATGTCAAAACAGTAGACTTTCTTGATTTCTTCGTTTAAGCTTTAAAATGCACGCCTTTTAGCTAATCTTCACCAATTACTCCATAATTACTGCAAATCACTAATATAACAGATTAAGTACCAATTCATGCACTAATTATATCAAATGGGTAATTTTCATGGGATAAATGATGCTATAAAAGTGACCTTATTTGATGTCATCAATGAGCAAGTTGGTCCAAAGCACAAAGTGATTTAAGTATGCTCAAGAAAGAAAGTACCGGTCTACATCAAACGACGATTTAAGTTCTGGTTACTATTATCAAGTTCATCCACAACAAGGAAAGATTTAGAGATCTCGGATCAAAAGACAAGGTTGAAAGACAAAGGCTCAAGATCAAAGATCACAAAGCATGAAGGAACAAAGCCCATTACAACAAAGTTCAAGATCAAGACCCAAAACTCCAAAAGCTCAACGAGAAGGAATTTGTATAACTTTACTTCGGGGGAGATTACTAGCCTCAAAATATTGAGTCAAACAATAAAAGTAAAAGTCATTATAGATAGAGTCGAGTCTTTACGTTTATGCAACTTTGTAACTAATTTAATAGGTTAGTCAGGATCACGAGCTTGTAGTTTAATCTAATATTGTAAGCGTTTTGGGCTAAAAGCAGCCGAGCCCGGCCCATGTTAACATACACTAGGCGCCACATGTAGCCCTAGGTGTATAAATAGCCATTTCCAGCCATAGAAAGGGGGTTGGTTGTTTTCTTACATAAACACTAAGTGAAATAAACTTCCCCCTATCATCTTTTCTCTCTTTAAACTTCTTTCTATTTCTCTTTCCAAGATTTTAACATATTTAGTTTGTGAAATAGATATCAAATAGGATAACATTTGTCATTTAGCCATATCAACTTAGCATTTAGAATGTAATTTGAATGGTTTAATGATTACACTTTTATCGATTTGTAATGTAATTCGTAAGCTTTAGTGTTTAAATTTTTATCGATTTGTAATGTAATTTGTATGCTTTAATGTTTGAACGAACTCGATTTGTAATATAATTCGTATGTTTAATTCTTTATGGTTTAAGTTCGCGCAACGAACGTAGTGCAACAACACTTTCTAATTTAACTCGAATTTGAAAGTGTAAATCAGAAAGTGTAACAAAACTTAATAGCAGTTCCGAAAGCTTCCAAACCACCTGGAAAGTTCGGAAATAACAAGTGGTTTTATGGTTTAACACCGTTCGGTTTGACGATAAAACAGTTATTTTTTTTATTTTACATTGGCATAACTATATGGTTTAAAACACCGGGATATACTCACGGGTAATGACGCTAATCACACGCTAATAACACTAGTAAAAATGGTCAAACTTGGTCACATATTTCCCCGAGGACAAGCCGTCGGGGAAAAAACAGACACGTCACTCCCAACTAACGCTAATCACACTAGTAAACATGGTCAAACTTGGTCAATTCTTTTTCTCGAGGATTTGTCGTCGGGGAAACCTTAGCGGGAAAACACCCCGCCAAAGTTAACTATACAAATTGGGTCAAGATTTTGGTCAAACTAGTCCAAAAGTTCCCCACCGACATGTCGTCTAGAAAACTTTTGGTAAAGTTTGACCATATTGGTCATCGTATGTGGCATGATTTTTTCGTCGTTTAGCGAGTTTCCCCGATGACATAGTGTCCCCGGGGAAAACCCGCTCTCGAGTTCTTCTTTTTCTTGTAGTGGGTTGAGTCGATCATGGTTAAACCAATAAGAATTATGTCAAAGTTTTAAAATATAAAGCTTTCTTAATGTTTTTAAAGGGTTTTTCCGGTAAATTAACTTTCTTGCTCACTTTTTACGGATAGAACTAGAACTCCGAAGGTTTATAAAAATGATCTTGGTTAAGTAAAAATGATCTTCGTTAAACCCTTGTAGTAAAGTAAAATCAGCCCATAACAGTGGAAATAACAATTAAGCATTAATTAAGGAGCATGCGTCCAAAACATGTTGTTGCAATGGAAATTACATAAGTAACAGTGTGTCCAAAATTACATAAGCAGTAGAAATAAATTAAGCCCATAGATCTTTATATATGTTTGTTCTATTAGAAAAAAAAACATGTAGATCAGTGGAAAGTGCGTTCAAAATAATACTAGGGTAGTCAGCAAAACATTTCAAAACAAAAGCCATCAACTTCCGAATCAAGTAAATTGCAAAAAAAGAAAAATAACATCCCCACAATTTTTCACCAGTACAACTTATATATAGTACACTATTAACCTGATAACTCCTGAGCAATACATTTTCCGATCGACAAGCTAGGTTGGTACCAGTCACCATCTCTTCTGAATTTTTTGGATTATCCAAACAAGATAGTGACTTATACTAAAAATAGGTATCTGGTGCACATATATTGTAGCATGAGCAGAAACTTGTTTTAGTTAATTTAACTTCTTCTTTTTGTTTATTAACTTTTTTCAATGTCACAATATGTATCCTCTCTTATAATTTGTACATGGCCGGGTTGAGCTTATGAAGAGCTATGGTTGAGTCGATCTTGGTTAAACCTATAAGAATTATATCGAAGTTTTAGAATATAAAGCTTTAATTTTTTGCTCACTTTTCGCGGGATAGAACTAGAACTCCAAAGGTTTAATATTATAAATGATCATCTTTGTTAAACCTATCCTTATATGTAACATAAGGTATAAGATCGAATACTCGTCTAGGTGACCAAGGTATAACATTACTTCTAAATGGGGTGTATTGTCCGAGACAAAAAGATTGGCTTAACATTTGCCATGAGATATTACTTTGTGGAGCCAAAGAGGTGTTTTTTTTTTCTAAGCAAATTTTTTAATCTTGAGTTTGTGTTACGTTTGATACACAACTATTAGAGGTAATATTAATTAGACTCTCTAGTTAAAACTTTAGTTAATTCAAATGCAGAGATTGATATAAACAGCACTTTATTAATTTATTGTTCAAAAATAAAATAAAAATTGATGCAATTTATGTTGGTGGTTATAAGCCCATAACATGATAAAGATAATCAATAACAACAATAAAACAATAGTAGGTACCGCTATCACTTGGAATCGTGTTATCACTTTTCAAAATAAACTATTCGACCATAATATTTGGTTATCACGAATATCTACTTGAGATAAGACCAAATGTATGTTAATGATTTAGACACAAAATATCTCATGCAGATGTTAAGATATCTATTTATAGTAGAGATCACTCAACCTTAGCCCATGAAATTATCATGATTAATTGGCCCATTAATCACATCATAATAACGTCCATGATTATAGGAATAGTGGTTACATCACCAGTTAAACGTGGTCATTAATGCAGATATAACTGCCATTTGAATAGGTTAAAGCCGTTACAAGTTAATTGAATTCATTCCAGTTAAGTCATTCCTTTAGGGACCTGAACAATCACTACAACAAAAGCCCCTTTCCCCAGCGCGTTTTTCCCCAGCGACATATGTCGCTGGGGAAAAGTCGCTAAACGACAAAATACTCCGACGTGGCATTTTTTCTCGTTGAATCTTTAGTCAAACGTTATTGAAACGTTTCCCCCAGCGACATGTCGCTGGGGAAGATTTTCATGAAATTTAATAAAAAATTTCAGCGAAAATCTAAGCGGGAAATTATCCCGCCAGTCTTTCCCCAGCGACATGTCGCTGGGGATACTTTTGTTCATTGTTTAGTGCGTAATTAGTCCATAATTGTTGTAGCGTTTGAATTGTACAACTTTCCCCAGCGACATGTCGCTGGGGAAACTTAACAGGCTTATTTATTAGGCTGGCCCGTTTATAAGTTAACATATTTTCGGGTTTGGGCTTAGTTTCCCCAGCGACATGTCGCTGGGGATGTTCGTTTGACTTTTAAACAAACTACGTTTTTAGGCTATTTTCGGTCCAATATTCCACATACTAACTAAATTTACTTCAAAGTTAACTGAATTTTACTCCTAGCTACCACTATATGTAATCATAATACACGGAATGACCAAATCGATTAACGTTTATTATCCTTATCCATCTCTAATTGTCCCTCTAGTATCCTTATCCTTGCCTAGCTCATACATTGAACCTCTAATGTGTAACCCTAGCTCATACATTGAACCTCTAATGTGAACCCTTGCTCATACATTGAACCTTTAATGTGTAACCCTAGCTCATACATTGAACCTCTAATGTGTAACCCTACCTTATACGTTGAACCTTTAATGTGTAACCCTAACTCGTACGGTGAACCGAGAAAACCAAACCGACTGAACCGGATGACTCGATCCGAATGAACCGAGAAACCATATCATTATATAAACAATAATAAAAAAAATTAGTTATTATTTATAAGATATATAATTATAAAAAACTTATTAGTATTTATATTTATAAATGTATACAATTTAACATAA
>BQNB010069453.1:0-33482 GCA_026074375.1 Tanacetum coccineum | reverse complement strand
TCCAGGTCATTGCATATGCAAGTTCATGACCAACAGTCATAACATGGGAATTCCACCACGTTAGAGCACCTGCTAGTAGCGTACAAGTAGAAAACTAGATCTGATTTTCCATAGAGCAATTACTTACGCGAAATACAGTCTCCGTCCTTTCAAACCACTGAGTTAATTCAACAACTCTCTCAGTGCCTTTGAAATATAAAGGTTGGCACTTCATAAAGTCCTGGTAAGTGCACTCTCGAACAACGCGTTCATTCCTCTTGACACCCGTTCCTGACGTATGGCTATCATTACCATTTCTGGTTGCATCACGTACTGCCAGTACGGCAGTGACACCTTGGTCAATCATCGCTCGTAGCTGGGCATTGGTGATAGACGTGGTGGTGGTTGTGGCTGGTGATGCTCGTGTAGTTCTTTTTGGTGCCATTTCCTTCAAAATCCCAAAAATGTAAAATTAGTTTAATTCCCAAAGTCGTGCTCCGAAATTAGAGTGTTGTGAGGTGATGTATGGTTAATAAGAATATGCGCTCATGGCATAAATTGAATGATGGTAAGATATCATGTCTGATAGCTTAATGTTTAGGTAGCGTTTTAGGACCTACGAGCTTATAGTACTACCTCGCCTAAGGAAATGTTCCAGTATTTATATAAATAACCCTTATATAAATAATTGTAGAGTATGCACAAGGTAGGGTAAGTTTATATATACATATATATATATATACATAAGTCACGTTAGCAAGTAAGCAAGTAGTGTGTCTGCACATATCAGACAAATATTCATATAGTGGTCTCACCACTATAATTACGCATAATTGTTTCACATAAAGCCTCACGAGTCCTAACCATCCTCGAGGGAATTTATCAAGTACCTCGAGTTGTGTAACAATCTTGTCATGGCTCCATCTCGCAACTCATCAAACAAGAACTGTCTTGAGATGCAGTCATGAATTGGTACACATCTCGACCTAATTAATAAATTTACTCGACGTTGGATAATACTCGAATTTTTATGTTCATCTAACTTCACATAGTTATCATATTGCATGCACATTATGCATGGTCTTGAGGCTATGGTGCAACCCACCATACCTCAACAGGGTTCTAGTGTTTGTCTATCCTACGAACATGTATATAAATCATGTAAGCATCTAGTATGACCAACTATTGCAACAAATAGTGTATGTATGTCTCGTAAAAATCTTTTGAAAATGTGATCGTTGAAAGTGGTTATAGTTTAGGTAAAATTCAACCTAGTTCTCTATAACCTTGGCTCTGATTACCAATCTGTAACACCCCCAAAATTGGGTCGCAGCGGAATGTATTTCCGGGAGCGTTACTTCATGATCCCATTGCACAAGTCAGGAGAGAACGACCTCTAACTGAGTCGTTTGAAAAGAAATCTTGTAAATTTGGACTCCAATGCACATCAAGTATGTCATACATCTATTTCACCTGAGAAAAATATGCTTAAAAGTGTCAACATTAAAGTTGGTGAGTTCATAGGTTTTTGTAAGTATGAATGTAAATCCCAAAACTATATATATAGGTTTACTGTGTTACAAGTTTCGCCCATACAAGACTTGCAACGCATAAACCTACATATATAGGTTTACTTATATAAAATCCCAAAATGTTTCAAGTATATATTGTAATGAACACGATATCCCAAAATGTTTCAAGTAGATATTATAATGAACACAATATCCAAAAATGTTTCAAGTAGATATTATAATGAGCACAATATCCCAATTAGTTTCAAGTATGTAAGAGAAATGATTACGATTACTCTAAGTTCATGGAAACTGCGACGTAGACTTGTAAGTATGCCACTTTATTCAAGGCACGGTAAATGTTCATTAGTATATAGTTGTTGGTCATGTAGACACCAATCCATTCATATCCGACATGGTATAACGTTCGTTAGTTCGATCTCGAACTAGTGAGAGCTAATCACCCGAACGGGGGTTGTCAATCCCCAATAGATCTATTTTATAACATTCGCGCTCACCCTCCAAGTGATTTACAGTTCATGAAACCTAAGCTAATCCGTAATTATTCGAGTAAAAGTCAAGTATGTGTTTACGTCCAAAAAGTAAACCAAGTATTGTATCTCATCGCATGACAAGTAAAGAAGTGCATAAATCAATTTGTAATCAACCAAGTAAATGTATTTATAATCAAGCATGTTCTCACCCCAAAACTTATAAAACAAATCATGTAAAACGTGGGGTTATGAACTCACCTCGAGTGAGCTAATATCAAGTATATCACGCAAAATGCGTCCGATAATCGCCGAATGCAACCTAATCCAATATAGGTCGTATGAGTACTCGAGTATGTTGTCTAACAACTACCATATATAATCCTATTTAGTTATCATCATACTATCGTTCGGGCTATCATAATTAAGAGGTCATGACATGACGTACGAGGAGCTAGGATACTTTAAATCGTAAATCCAACAACTCGTCAATACGCCATCCGAAGAGGCCTCATTATGAAATTCCCTAGTAATATAGCACTTTGGTAACTATAACACATATATATCTATATAGCTATATCACCATCTAATCGTTTTAGCGAAATCATATTTATAAGGTAAAAACGTTTATAATTACGCCTTTTAGCAAAAATGACATAACTTCGTCGTTTTTAGTCCGTTTCTCGCGTTTCTTATGCCCACGCTTTCGTAGTAAGACGAGTGATCATAAAATCACATTTTTAGGTTTTCATGATTCTGATGTGAATAGTGATTTTACTGTTCATCACAGCTATAAACTCGTTTTTACGTTTTAATTAGCGTAAAACTTGTAAACGTCGTATCTTATTCGTTATAGCTCCGTTTTTAGCGATTCTTTCGAGCACGATCTCGAAATTAAAAGTTTTATCATATTATTGATGTTTTCAAAGTATAAGTTTCTGCCATGAATAGTAACTTTTATAAAAATAGTTTTATAAGAGTATTAACTATCGTAAACTCGTAACTAGCGTATCTTCTTCGTTATTAATCGGTTTTTCGAGTTCTTTATGACCCCTCGATCCTTGTGACATGTAGTATTTTATAAAAGTATAAAATACATATGTAATTTTTCGAATACAAACAGCCCCCTAAGATAAATTTCTCAAAAAGTGTTTAAAACTTGTTTTTAGAACTTTTTAGCTTTACCACTTTGTTACAAATCCATTAGAACCCTTAATATCTTATGTCTTACATATATTAGGTCCATTAGGTCATGTTTTGTCCAAGAGTTCAAGATAACAAGTGTTCTAATCTCACTTTTAATCAAAACCCATTAAAGAAACCCTAAATGGTGATTTAGCTAAATAAAACATATGAACACATAAAATCATAAGTATGAATACATAAAGAGTCTTAGATAACCTTAATGATATGTAGTATGATGACCAACACAATCCAAACCCTTGTTTGGATCACAAATCCAAGCTTGCAAGTATGAAAACCCTAGATTAGGTTTGAAACCCTAATCTTCCATTCTTTGCTTCAACACTTGTAAATGGTTAACCAATGCTTGCAAACATATACATCCATTTTTCCATGATATATATAATCGTATGACATAAGAAAAAGTGCATAAATTCATAGACATTAGTAAAAACTCATTTTACATATTGATAGTCCTAAATGTGATTTAGCCTAATTAACATGTTACACACTAAAATATAATATAAAAAGTATAAAGGAATTAAGGAAGACCTTAGGAGGATGTATATGATGAGAATTAAGTGCTAACCTGGTTTAGGACTCAAAACAAAGCTTACATGTTATAAACCCTAGATTAGGTTTGTAACCCTAATCCTTCCTTTTCTTCCTTAATTCTTGAAAATGAGGAACCAATGCTTGTAAACACCTTAGTGTGTCTTAGGATTGATGTGTATAGGCTTGTATGGATTGTAGAAAAATTTTGTATGGTTTGTTTATGAGTGCTTATTGAGCCGTGGGTTTTGGCTAAGGAAAAGAGAGAAGAAAATGAATTTTGTAAGTATAAAGAGTGTATGTTATTTTTCACATATGAAGGCATGTATTTATAGGAAGGTAATAGATATGCTAGTTGCTTAGTTTGACCAAGAATTCAAAGGGGGGGGGGGGTGTTGGGCCGTGGGTTCAAGGGGACCAAGGGGAGGGAATTAAGGGTTTAATGGTTTATGTCTTTGGTTCCCTTAAATAGGAATTGTCCCATGAAAACAAGGATGGTGTTTCTAGTTTATTTTTATTTATTAATTATGATTACTTGTGTATTTATAAAAAAGTGTAGTGGAAAGCTACTTATATAATAATATGTTAATGTATAGTTTTTATATAAAAGTATACTTTGTAAAGTCTTGGTTAATTTGTACATATACATTTATATAGGACATGTATATGTATGCTCATATGCCTAAAGTTTTATAAACTTTGATCATTGTATGAAAACCTAGGTATTTGTTGAAGCGTACGTTAATTTTTACGGTTCCGGGAATACCTAATTGTCATTTTATCGCGAAACGTAAACGCTTTCACGTATCCGATAAAATAACTTATGAAATGTTAATAATTATTCTCAAAATAATTACTTAACCCTCGTTTGACGTAAACAATAATTTGCTTGATGCCCGTTTACGTTAACTGATTATTTCTAGCTTACGCGATTTATCTTAACGATTTCGATTAAAAACAAACGCGTACAATACTAAAAATAAATAGTGACTTTATCAACGTCGTACATTGTCCTAAAACACGGGGTGTTATACTTTACCCCTCTAGTTTTAATTATTTACAAAAATAGCATTCCATTTTTTTGATCATTAAGATGTAATCTAAGGGTGGAGATGGCTTCCTAGACTTTTTATTTTAAGCCCCTTTTTATTATATCCCCACCCTATACGTATATATATATATATATATATATGTATGTATATATGTATAACCTTAAGCATAACTCGGTCGCCATTCTCGGAATTCTAAAGGCTTACGCCTCTCATTGGTGTAACTCTTTCGGCGAGCAAGTTTGATATCGAATTGTCCTAGGGCGACTAGTGATGTGTCTCGGCTTCGTGGCTTAGGATTTGGTATAAGATGACGTCGACTTTATAGTAAGGTGGAGTAAAGGTCTGCTTAGGTGTTATGGTTACTAATTCGGCGACCCATTTTGGGGGTGTTACACTACCACTTATTGTCGGGTCAATACCAACAACAACAACAACAAGAATCAAAAGGCTGGAGCATGCTATGAATGTGGTAATACCGGGCATATAAAGAAGAATTGCCCAAAACTGAAGAACCGTGGGAATGGCAACGGGAATGGCACAGCTCAAGGAAGAGCTTATGCTTTGGGAGGAAGAGATGCTAGCCCGGACTCTAACGTCATCACGGGTACGTTTCTTCTCAACAACCGTTATGCTAAGATTTTGTTTGATACTGGTGCGGATAGGAGCTTTGTATCTTCTACCTTTAGTGCCTCGATTAACATTACCCCCACTACGTTAGAAAATCATTATGACGTAGAATTAGCCGATGGGAAAATCATAGGAGTTAATACCATAATTCGAGGTTGTACTCTAAACTTCATGAATCATCCTTTCGACATCGATTTGATGCCTGTCCCACTCGGTAGTTTTGACGTCATTATTGGGATGGATTGGTTAACAAAGTATCATGGAGTGATCATCTGTGACGAGAAGATTGTATGTGTTCCTTTCGGTAGAGAGATATTAATCTTTCAAGGAAATGGAAACAACCAAAGGGAAGAATCCCGACTAAATATCAGTTCGTGCACTAAAGCACAAGAGTATTTTTCAAAGGGATGTGATGTCTTTTTGGCACACATTACCACGAAGGAAGCCAAAGACAAGTCGAAGGGAAAGCGACTTGAGGACGTGCCAATTGTTAGAGACTTTCCTGAAGTTTTTCCTGAAGACTTGTCTGGTGTTCCACTAGCTCGACAAGTAGAGTTCCAAATTGATTTGGTACCAGGTGTTGCACCTATAGCACGGGCACCTTATCGATTGGCACCATCAAAAATGAAAGAACTGTCAGAACAACTTCAAGAGCTATTTGATAAAGGCTTTATAAGACCCAGCTCTTCACCCTGGGGAGCCTCGGTCTTGTTCGTCAAGAAGAAAGACGGATCGTTTTGCATGTGCATCGATTATCATGAACTGAACAAGTTAACGGTGAAGAACCGTTACCCACTTCCTAGAATTGATGACTTGTTCGATCAACTTCAAGGGTCGAGTGTCTACTCGAAAATTGACTTACGATCAGGTTACCATCAGTTGAGAGTTCGCAAAGAAGACATTCCCAAGAACGCATTTAGGACGCGTTATAGGCATTATGAATTTCAAGTAATGCCTTTTGGTTTGACAAACGCACCGGCGGTATTTATGGACCTCATGAACCGGGTGTGCAAAACCTTATTTGGATAAGTTTGTGATTGTCTTTATCGACGATATACTAATTTATTCAAAGAACAAGGAAGAGCATGAAGAGCATCTCAAATTAATTTTAGAGTTGCTTAATAAAGAGGAGTTGTACGCAAAATTTTCCAAGTGTGAATTTTGGATTTCCAAAGTACAGTTTCTCGGACATGTGATTGATAGCAAAGGCATTCATGTAGATCCTGCAAAGATCGAGTCAATTAAAGATTGGGCATCTCCTAAGAGTCCAACAGAGATCCGCCAATTTTTAGGACTCGCCGGTTATTATAGAAGATTCATTGAAGGCTTTTCCAAGATCGCAAAGTCAATGACTAAGCTGACTCAGAAGAATGTGAAGTTTGACTGGGGAGAAAAGGAGGAAGCCGCATTTCAATTGATTAAACAAAAGTTGTGTAGCGCCCCCATTTTGGCCTTGCCTAAAGGATCAGAAAACTTCATTGTTTATTGCGATGCGTCGCATAAGGGTTTGGGTGCCGTGCTTATGCAAAACGAGAAAGTTATAGCCTATGCTTCTCGACAACTGAAAATCCATGAGAAAAACTACACAACACATGATCTAGAACTTGGAACTGTGGTGTTCGCTCTTAAGATATTGAGACATTACTTATACAGAACAAGGTGCACCGTATTTACCGATCACAAGAGTTTGCAACACATCCTGGATAAAAAAGAGTTGAACATGAGACAACGACGTTGTGAGTGGAATTTGCTTATGATAGATTGCGACATTCATATCAACCCGGGAAGGCAAACGTTGTTGCTGATGCTTTGAGCAGAAAAGAACGGTCTAAACCTTTGAGGGTTCGAGCCTTAGTCATGACTATTGGTTTGAACCTTCCTAAACAAATCCTAGAAGCTCAAACCGAAGCATTAAAACAGGAAAACCTCACTGCTGAAGATGTTGGAGGTATGCTCCGACAAGAACCTTAACAAAGATAGATGAAAAACCCCGTACGACGGAACCTTATGTTTAAAACAACAGGATTTGTTACCGTGTTATGAGACTTAAGGACTCTCGTCATCATCGATCCATAATCCAAATAATCATTCATAACCAGGTTCAAGAATAAGATGTACCAAGACTTGAAGAAGTTTGATTGGTGGGACCTAAACATGAAGGCGACAATGCCACTTATTTAGCAAATGTTCTGAACATTTGCTATAGTCAAGGCAGAACAATCAAAACCTTCCGGCTTACTGTCTAAACGGAGATTCCAAATGGCAAGCTGGGAGATGAAGAATGATGTAACACCCCAAAATTGGGTCGCAGCGGAATGTATTTCCGGGAGCGTTACTTCATGATCCCATTGCACAAGTCAGGAGAGAACGACCTCTAACTGAGTCGTTTGAAAAGAAATCTTGTAAATTTGGACTCCAATGCACATCAAGTATGTCATACATCTATTTCACCTGAGAAAAATATGCTTAAAAGTGTCAACATTAAAGGTGGCAAGTTCATAGGTTTTTGTAAGTATGAATGTAAATCCCAAAATCTATATATATAGGTTTACTATGTTACAAGTTTCGCCCATACAAGACTTGCAACGCATAAACCTACATATATAGGTTTCCTTATATAAAATCCCAAAATGTTTCAAGTATATATTGTAATGAACACGATATCCCAAAATGTTTCAAGTAGATATTATAATGAACACAATATCCAAAAATGTTTCAAGTAGATATTATAATGAGCACAATATCCCAATTAGTTTCAAGTATGTAAGAGAAATGATTACGATTACTCTAAGTTCATGGAACTGCGACGTAGACTTATAAGTATGCCACTTTATTCAAGGCACGGTAAATGTTCATTAGTATATAGTTGTTGGTCATGTAGACACCAATCCATTCATATCCGACATGGTATAACGTTCGTTAGTTCGATCTCGAACTAGTGAGAGCTAATCACCCGAACGGGGGTTGTCAATCCCCAATAGATCTATTTTATAACATTCGCGCTCACCCTCCAAGTGATTTACAGTTCATGAAACCTAAGCTAATCCGTAATTATTCGAGTAAAAGTCAAGTATGTGTTTACGTCCAAAAAGTAAACCAAGTATTGTATCTCATCGCATGACAAGTAAAGAAGTGCATAAATCAATTTGTAATCAACCAAGTAAATGTATTTATAATCAAGCATGTTCTCACCCCAAAACTTATAAAACAAATCATGTAAAACGTGGGGTTATGAACTCACCTCGAGTGAGCTAATATCAAGTATATCACGCAAAATGCGTCCGATAATCGCCGAATGCAACCTAATCCAATATAGGTCGTATGAGTACTCGAGTACTCGAGTAGAGATTTCTAAACAACTACCATAATAATCCAATTTAAGGTATCATCATACTATCTATCAGGCTATCATAATTAAGAGGTCATGACAATGCGTACGGAGGACTAGGATACTATAAATCGTAAATCCAACAACTCGTCATACGCCACTCCGAAGAGGCCACATTATGAAATTCCCAATAATATAGCTCTTAGTAAATATAACACATATATATCTATAAAGCTACATAACCCATCTAATCAATTAGCGAAATCATATTATAGGTAAATAACGTTTAAATTACGCCTTATAGCAAAAAATGACATAACTTCGTTGAATTAGTCGTTCTCGCGTCTTCTAATGCCCACGGCTTTCGTAGTAAGAATGAGTGATCATAAAACACATATTAGGTTTTTATGATTCCTGATGTAAATATGAATTTAACTGTTCATCACAACCTATAAACTCGTTTTTACGTTTAATAATTAAGCGAAAACTTGTAAAAACGTCGTATCTTATTCGATGTATAGCTCCGTTTTTAGAGCGATTCATTCGAGCACAGATCTCGAAATTTAAAAGTTTTATCATATTATTGATGTTTTCAAAGTATAAGTTTCTGCCATGAACAGTAACTTTTATAAAAAATAATTTTATAAGAGTATTAACTATCGTAAACTCGTAACTAGCGTATCTTCTTCGTTATTAATCGGTTTTTCGAGTTCTTTATGACCCCACGATCCTTGTGACATGTAGTATTTTAAAAAATCATAAAATATATTTGTAAATTTCGAACTCCAAACAGCCCCTTTAGATATTTTTCTCAAAATGTGTTTAAAACTTGTTTTTAGGACTTTTTAGCTTTATCACTTTGTTACAAATCCATAAAACCCTTAATATCTTTATGTCCTTATAGCTCATAATGGTCCTTTAGTATATGATGTAATCCAAAGATTATCCAAAAATTATAAAATTTTACAATAAATAAGCTCCTCGATGGTGATTAACTACATAGACATAGTAATATAATAAAATGATGAATTTAAAGACCTAAAGGGATTTTAGATACACCTTAGAGTGATGAAATATGATACCAACACAATCTAAAACCCTTGTTTAGATTGTAAACCCCCAAGCTTGCAAGATCTTGATTTCCTAAACCCTAACTTTGCATTTTCTTGCTTAAACACTTGTAAAGGTGTTAAGCAAGCCTTCAAATCTTCTTAGGACATCTTAGATATGATGTAGGTATGTATGTAAATGTGTTATATAAAATTTGATATGGATTTGGTTGTGTTTGGGTGTTGCCGTAGCCAAGAGAGGGAGGAGGGAGTAGAATTTGTGATGAAAATTTTGTAAAGAAAGTTAAGTTTATATATTTTGTAGTCAGTTTATGGTATATATAGGGGTTAACTAGGGTTAAGGAACTCTAGTTAAGTCTAACTAGGGTAAGGTTAAGGAAATATCTAAAAGATATTTTAGATAAATATCTAATAAATATCTAATAAATATCTAGGGTTTTAAAAATGTGTATAAGTGATTTCCGGGTATGCTTAAACGTATTTAATTGCGAAACGTAAACGTCTTACGCAACCAATAAAAATAAAATATAAAAAGTTAATTATTACTTTCATAAAAATAATATATTGCTTGCTTGACGAAAACTTTAATTCGTTTGGTGTCCGATTACGCTACACCGATAATTTTTTAACTTACGCGATTTAACTTAACTATTAAAATTTAAAAGCGAACGCGTACGAGAAAAAAAAAATACATTATGGGAAAATATATGACGACGTAAATGACCTAAAATACAAATGGAACACATGCAGTAAATGAACACAACACAGCACACCCCTTAACCTTTTAGCCTCATTTTTAACCCCCTTTTATTTTTTATTTATTTTTTTTAATGACCCCAACTCGTTAAACTATTAAAAGACATACGTAGACCGACCAACCTAGTTTTTAAAGATACTTTCATCTCACCCTAAGGTTAAGTATCGAGGCCGTAAGCTAAGGCCACAAACCTTCCCTCGCCATCCACACACGCTGATTTGCATCCTTATAATTTTCTAAGTCTGAAAAATAGCCTTGCGACCCGCACGTATTTAGCCTTGTTATTAACTACTTAGATGACCTCGTTGATTAAAACTTAAAAGACGAACATTTTAGACGACCCAGTGGACTTTAAACTATGCTTTTTATTATCTATATCGGTTATCAACGAAATCGAAACCAGAATTTAATTGTAAAACTCTATGTTACCTCATGTTAAGACTTAGTAATACATAAGTTTAATTCAAAGAGTAAACATTGATGTTTCATCTAATTATTTAACGCACTTAGAGACCAAACCAAGGGCTGACCTAAACTAATATTTTAAAGTATATTCGACCTAGTTTCTTAAATGTCCGAAGTCGTAAATTATATACTTATGGTTTGACCGCATTGACCCGATAAAGTTAATCATTTTTAATCAAGAAACTATTTTCAAACGTCATTATTTTAATAAAGATCGACGCACATCACGTAGGATGAATATTGCAAGTATTTATATTATATATTCTTCCCGTTTAGTGAATATGTAATATTATTCATATAGGTTTTGCGGTTAAATCTTTTGCATTGTTTTTTCGTAGCAACTACCTTACCATATTCGTTTATCAATATTTAAGGTGAGTTTGGAGTCCCCACTATTAAACAATTTCAATCATTTATCAAATCTCCGGGATGAGATCATGTTTGTTTTACAACATGGATGCAAGTACATTTTAAATTCAAATATTACGAGTTTGCCTAAGTAGCTATAACCCACTATGCCCATCATCATGAACTGTTAATTGCATAGATGTAATTGTTAATTGCATTATGTGAGCGCGAATGTTATGAATAGATCTATTTGGGATTAACATCCCCGTTCAGGCAAGTAGCGCTTGCTAGTTTACCGGTTGGCCGAGAACGACGAACGTATACCATTTGGATTCATATGATTTTCGGTTGAACATCCACAATTGGGAAAAGTCATTTATATGTATTAGATATACATACATTGTTTAGCTTCGGTGTCATGAGCTTAGTGCATTTCGTAATACATTTTTGTGATATTTTTATTTGTTCCTTATTACGGGAATCTTGATATCCACTTCAAATTAACTTATAAACCTATAAATTCACCAACATTATTATTGACAGTTTAAACATGTTTTCTCAGGTCAATAAGGTACAAGTTCACGGATAACATTGGCTGGTCGTCAATTGAAGTCACATTATCATAAAGATTTGCATGCATTACATTTTGAAATATTGTTATGGTTGTTGAATCTTTTATTTTACAAATAAACAATTAAGCCATGAGCTTTTTTGTATCTAACCATTTATGAAATTCCTAATGTATCCAGTTTAAACGACCCTTAATAATGTCGTACAATAATTTTGTGCTATTGATCTATAAAGTAATACCCCCGGAACATCATATTCTGCTATGGCCCATTTTGGGGGTGTTATAGATTGGTATCAGAGCAAAGGTTATAGAGAACCAGGTCCAAACATTTTTTTACTTGGTCCTATAACCGTTTTAACGTGCGTCATTAAAATTTATCGAAAGGGACATTACATACTAGTTGCATATTAGAATACAACGTACACTTCTAACATTCAATTAGCATTTATTGATGTACTAAGTGCCTAACATAAGTATATAAAGTGTTTAAATATGCGTTACATATATTACTTAATAGGATTATATAATATACATATTCAATTTATATATGTTAGCAGAATAGCCATGACATCAACAATGCTTCATCCACAGTTACCTAACTTCCTACTTTTGGTCCAAGAGAGCCATCAGCCTGGGGTATTTCACTCGTGAATGCTGGCGAGAAACCCGGATGTGGACCCATACGAGGAGTGTCCGCCCAATAATGAAGACACACCCACCGTCACCCGCCTATGTAATCGGATCCTATGGAGTTTTGACCGAGCATGTACCAACTATAAGCTCTAGAGCATAAGCATCCAGAGCATCCACGTACCATCTGATATGACATCCCAGGCCGAGATTAATTCAAATGCCGAAGAGTGCATTACCGACGATTGAGTCACCTGGATACAGAGCGGAGGTGCGGACTCGGATCCAATAGAGAATGACACTGATGCAGATTCTATTGATTATCCTGACGAGCCAGGGACTGACGATGAGGATTCTGGGCAGGATGATGACGAGGATCCTGAGGAGGATCCCAGTGAGAAGCATGAGTCTGAGGATGACAGGTATTCTATGAGTACTGAAACCTTTGAGGAGGATGAGACTGTTGCTACCCCACCATCACCTGGACGCTATGGAGAGAGGGTATGTGTTAGACCTTAGCCACCCATGGCTGCTTCTACCCAGGCACCTATTGATGCATGTGCTACCAGATCCCCTTCTGTTCCACTACTACCTACCAGCCCTACCTATGACTGGGCGCCACTAGGTCATAGGGCGGCCATGATCCGTATGAGAGAGGACATCCTCGAGGAGGACCAGCCACCTCGGAGGAGATTTGTAATTACTGCTCCTCCACTTGGGTGTGATGTAGCAGAGAGTTCTGCTGTTGCTACTGCTAGAGCACCTAGAGGTCAGTATGATTTCATTGATGTTGTTGAGGCCGGACAAGGTTTGGTTTGTAGCTCTGGTCATGATACCCGGACCATTGCTAGAGCTGCTGACAGGGCCGAGGATGTAGGTTATGTTAGAGCTTTACAGGCTTCTGAGCGTAGGATGATGACTTCCATGGAGGAAGTTAATTTAATGGTGAGCTACCAGGTACAGGTTCGCAGGAAGGAGGATAAGGAGTTCTACACACAGCTTCTTGATGCTCAAACTGACCGTAGAAACATTAGACTCAAGATTGATGTGGTGAGAGGTCAGAGGACTGCTTACGAGAAAGGGTTGCATGAGGTACACCAGGCTTACCTTAGTTTTGAGGCTCGGAACAGGGCATTATTGGCCCGACTTGAGACACTGGAGACTCACATGAGTCGTATGGAGTGGCAGCGCTAGAGAGCTGAGGATGATGCTGTCAGACAGATCATGCGTACCCAGGTGCTAGAGGCTAAAGCTCGGATTGATACGGTGGAGGATACCGGTAGTAGCTGTTAGTTGTACTTTTCATTCCTAGTTATCATGTATAGTCTATTAAGCTTTATGGGTAATTCCCAGCTAATAGACTCTAGGACGTATTTCCATTTTTCTGTACTAAGATCATTTGTGGTCATTTTGTGTAACAAAACAATTCATTGTTTGATACGACCATTAAGATAAGAAATGTTGATGTATGCGTTTAGTATACATACTCATTTTTAATCATTTTCCATTATGTTGTGGTGTAAGTTATTATTATCATACCCATTTGTATCGACATTGTGATTATATCTCACGTGCATTGTATTCTTGTGATTATTAGAATCATGCCTATAACAAGACAAGGAGCAAATGACGCCATGACTCCAGAATCCATTCAAGCAATGATCGATCGGGCAATCTAAAGGAACTCTACTCAAGATGACGGAAGCCAAAGTTCAGGAGGAGGAATCAGAAGGCAACTGTGCAACCTCACGTGTCCCCTGTTTCCTGACCCTGACTTCTGAAATGCAGCCCTTGACTTTCAAGGGAACGAAGCATTTGTTAGCTTGTCTCAAACAGAGGATTTGAAAAAGGAATCATGAATTCCACATCAGCGGTTGTGCCATTGAAAATCAAGTGAAGTTTGCTCCCTGCACTCTGCTAGGTGTTGCACTAACCTGGTGGAATGGTCATATGAGAACCTTAGGTCATGATGCTCCTTACGCTATGACTTGGGGGACTTTCAAGAAGAAATTGACGGACAAATATTATCCAAATGGTGAAATCAAGAAACTTGAAATTGAACTATGGAATCTTAAGGTCAGGGGAAACGATGTTGCAGCTTACACTTAGCGTTTCCAAGAGCTAGCCTTGATGTGCACCAAATTTCTTGTTGATGAAACCGCGAAGATTGACAAGTATATCGGCGGACTTCCAGATAACATTCATGGAAATGTCATGTCTGCAAGACCTGAGACTCTGGATTTTGCTATCGAGTTGGCCAACGAATTGATGGATCAAAAACTTCGCACCTATGCGGAAATACATAATAACAACAAAAGGAAGGCTGATGATTCATCAAGAAACCATCACCAACAACAACACCACAAGAAGCAAAATGTAGCTAGGGCATACACTGCTGGTCCTGGCGAAAAGAAGGTCTATACTGGAGACCTACCTCTGTGCACCAAGTGCAACTATCATCACACGGGGCAATGTGCACCAAAGTGTGGAAAATGCAAGAGGTATGGCCATGCTACCACTGATTGTCGGGTCAATACCAACAACAACAATACCAACAACAACAATACCAACAACAACAATAACAACAACAACAAGAATCAAAAGGCTGGGGCATGCTATGAATGTGGTAACACCGGGCATGTGAAGAGGAATTGCCCAAAACTGAAGAACCATGGAAATGGCAACGGAAATGGCACAGCTCAAGGAAGAGCTTATGCTTTGGGAGGAAGAGATGCTAGCCCAGACTCTAACGTCATCACGGGTACGTTTCTTCTCAACAACCGTTATGCTACAATTTTGTTCGATACTGGTGCGGATAGGAGCTTTGTATCTAATACCTTTAGTGCCTTGATTGACATTACTCCCACTACATTAGAAAATCATTATGACGTAGAATTAGCCGATGGGAAAATCATAGGAGTTAACACCATAATCCGAGATTGCACTCTAAACTTCATGAATAACCTTTCAAATCGACTTGATGCTGTCCATCGGTAAATTTGATGTCTTATGAATGGATATGAGTTAACAAAAGTATCAGGAGGATCATACCAGTGACGAGAAGATTGTACGTGTTCCTTTCGGAAGAGAGATGTTAATTTTCCAAGGCAATAGGAACAACAAAAGGGGAGAATCTCGACTAAATATCATTTCATGCTCTAAGGCACAAGAATATTTGTCAATGGGATGTGATGCCTTTTTGGCACACATTACTATAAAAGGAATCCAAGGAAGAGTCGGAGGGGAAGCGACTTGAGGACGTGCCAATTATTAGAGACTTACCTGAAGTCTTTCCTGAAGACTTGCCGGGTATACCACCAGCCCGACAAGTGGAATTCCAAATTGATTTGGTACCAGGTGTTGCACCTGTAGCACGGGCACCTTTAACGGTAGCACAACCAAATTGAAATGGAACTGGCGGAACAACTTCAAGAACTATCTGACAAGGGATTTATAAGACCCAGCTCTTCACCTTAGGGAACCCCGGTCTTGTTTGTCAAGAAGAAAGACGGATCGTTCCGTATGTGCATCGATTATCGTAAGCTGAACAAGCTAACGGTAAAGAACCGCTATCCACTTCCTAGGATCGATGACTTGTTCGATCAACTTCAAGGGTCGAGTGTCTACTCAAAAATCGATTTACGATCAGGTTACCATCAGTTGAGAGTTCGTGAAGAAGATATCCCGAAGACCGCGTTTAGGAAGCGTTATGGCCATTATGAATTCTAAGTGATGCCTTTTGGGTTAACAAAACGCACCTGCTGTATTTATGACCACAATGAACCGGGTGTGTAAACCTTATTTAGATAAGTTTGTAATTGTCTTTATCGACGATATACTAATTTATTCAAAGAACAAGGAAGAGCATGAAGAGCATCTCAAACTAATCTTGGAAGCATTCTTAAGAAAGTGAGGATTGTACGCAAAAATTCTCCAAGTGTGAATTATGGATCCCTAAAAGTACAGTTTCTCGACAAGTGAATGGATAGCAAAGGCATCCATGTAACCCGTAAAGATAGATTCAATTAAAGATTGGGCATCCCAAAGAGTGCAACAAAGACCCCAATTTTTAGACTCATCACAGGTTATTACAGAAGAATTCATTGAAGGGTTTTTCCAAAATTCCTATAAGCCAATTGAATAAACTGGACTTAGAAGAATAGAAGTTTACGATTAGGGAGAGAAAGAGAAGCCACATTTCAATTAAATAAAAAAATCTGTGTAGATGCACTCATCAGCCTTGCCTAAAGATCAGAATACATCATTGTTTTATTGGCGATGCTTCGCATAAGGGTTTGGGTGTTTGTGCTTACGCAAAACAGAAAGTTAATACGCCTATCTTCTCAACAACTAATGATCCACAAGAAAAACTACACAAATCATGATCTAGAACTTAGAGTTTGTGATCGCTCTTAAGAAGGTGGAGACATAACTTATCGGAACAAGGTTGCACCGTATTTACCGACCATAAAGAGTTTACAACATATCCTGGATCAAAAAGAGTTGAACATGAACAAACGGCGTATGGTAGAAATTCTAGTGGATTACGATTGGACATTTGTACACACAGTGAAAGCACAAACATTGTAGTTGCTGATGCATTGAGCAGAAAAGAAAGGGTTAAACCTTTAAGGGTTCGAGCCTTAGTCATGACTATTGGTTTGAATCTTCCTAAACAAATGCTAGAAGCCCAAACCGAAGCATTAAAACCTAAAAACCTCACTGTTGAAGATGTTGGAGGTATGCTTCGACAAGACCTTACAAAGGAAAGACTGAAACCCTATGCGGACAGAACCTTATGTTCAAACAACAGGAGTTGGTTACCGTGTTATGGCGACTTAAGGACTCTAGTCATGCACGAGTCTCATAAGTCAAAATATTCTATTCATCCGGGTTCAGATAAGATGTACCAAGACTTGAAGCAGTTGTATTGGTGGCCTAACATGAAGGCGAACATTGCCACTTATGTTAGCAAATGTCTGACTTGTGCTAAAGTCAAGGCAAAACATCAAAAACCTTCCGGCTTACTAGTCCAACCGAAGATTCTAGAATGGAAGTAGGTGAAAATCACTATGGATTTCGTCACTAAACTCCTTATGATGGCAAACGGTTATGACACCATTTTAGTGATCGTTGATCGTCTTACAAAATCTGCTCACTTCTTACCAATGAGGGAAAATGATCCCATGGAGAGGTTAATGAAGCTTTACATGAAGGAAGTAGTCACCAGACATGGTGTGCCTGTTTCTATTATCTCCGATCGTGATGGTAGATTTACATCACTATTCTGGAAAGCACTTAATAAAGCATTGGGAACTCGATTGGACATGAGTACGGCCTATCATCCTGAAACTGACGGTCAAAGTGAAAGGACTATCCAGACTTTGGAAGACATGTTACGCGCTTGCGTGTTAGACTTTGGAAAGAATTGGGATAAACATTTACCGTTAGTGGAATTATCTTGCAACAACAATTACCATACCAGCATAAAGGTTGCACCATTCGAGGCCCTGTATGGGCGAAAGTGTCGATCACCCGTATGTTGGGCAGAAGTTGGAGATGCTCAGCTTACTGGTCCTGCAATAATTCATGAAACCACCGAGAAGATCGTCCAAATCAAAAGCAGAATCCAAGCCGCTCGTGACCGACAAAAGAACTATGCAAACATTAGACGTAAATTGATGGTATTTCAAGTTGATGACAGGGTCATGTTAAAAGTTTCACCTTGGAAAGGGGTTGTGCGTTTTGGAAAACGGGGGAAGTTAAACCCTAGGTATGTCGGCCCTTTCAAAGTGATCGAGAGAGTCGGAACTGTTGCCTATAAACTTAAGCTACTACAATAATTAAGCCGAGTCCATAACACGTTTAACGTGTTAAATTTGAAGAAGTGTTTGTCTGATGAATCACTTGTAATTCCGTTGGAAAAACTACGTGTTGATGACAAGCTCCACTTTGTGGAAGAACCAGTAGAAGTTATGGATCGTGAAATCAAACAATTGAAGAAAAGTCGCATTCCCATCATTAGGTTATAGGGGAATTCTAACGAGGTCCTGAGTTTACCTGGGAACGTGAGGATCAATTCAAGCAGAAGTACCCACATCTCTTCACCAAGACCGCACCGTCGCCAAGTGCCGCGTATTAAGCCTTGAGGACAAGGCTCGTTAATGGGGGAAGACTATAACACCTCGTGTTTTCAGGTCATTTTACGACTCCCAATTACTTTCTCAATAAATACTTTTAGCTATTTCGCGTCTCATTTCATATAAACTGCTTAGTTAAATCGCGTAAGCTAAAATCAATGATTATCATAAACGGACATCATTCAAGTAAATGTTGTCATTCAATAAGTGTTATATTATTATTAGAAGAATAATAATTAGCATTTCAAGTTTTATTTTCATACTTTACGTAAAACGCATCCGGTTCGCATTTTAGGCATCCATGCATGCAGGTGACCTTGGGAATCCATCCATATAACAACAAATACCCACCATAATACCCAATACCCAAAATTTACAAAATATATTCACCCATATACATACATACACGATTACAACATACAAATATACATAACACCTCCTAATTAAATCAAATAAGCTAACCACTCTCCACTACAAGTCTTAAACTACTATATCTTTTAACCAATGGATCACGAACCCTAAAACCTAACTCCCATGTCTATTTTATAACCATATGGGACGACTAGGATGGAAAACACAAACAACCATGTTTAAATTTCACTTCAATACCATTTACACAAAAACCTTTAAGCCTAGAATCAAACCATAAGTATTCTATAACACTTCACCCATTTCTTCATCAAGATTGTAAAATCCCTACATATGTAGTCATATATACACGTCCATATATACTTTACCATCTCTACAACGCCTTAAACTTCCAAATTAAATCCTTACACATCCCACTAGCAACATAAACAACATTATTCATTGTCCAAAGGATCCAAGCCTAAGAAATTAATGAAACTTTGTCCCTAAGACTATCTATAATTGGCAAAGATTAAGGAAAAGGAGAAAATAGAAGTGTTTCCCATGCTTGTTCTTTAGTCACTTCATAAACATGTCAAATCCTTACACACTTACACCCTAATACATTGTTTAATCCTAAAACCATACTTTGTCTCCTCTTTTGACACCATAACCGGTTACAACCACGAGGAAACCAAAACCATTTGTTAGATTTGTATTAGTGGTTTTTACTTCCATGTTATGCTATAACTAGGAGCCTTAAGTTAAGAAATAACACACATATCTCCTTAACAAGAAAAACTAGCAAAACACTCTCTTTTGCCTCCCTCTTGCTCTCGGATCAGTCACCACCCATGAACCACATTGAAACTCAAACCCTAAACCTAAACTATTGTTATAAGTTCATTTCTAAGCATGACTAAGATGCATTGAAGGATTAGTGAAGCATTTACAAGGATTACACAAGCATTGCAAGTTAGGGTTTTCTTTTTGAAACTAGGGTTTTCATCAAGGGTATTCGAGCTAGGGTTTAATCACATGGTTGTGGTTACCTTCGTCATTCATCACTCACACACCTAAGGTCCATCTAAGATCCCTAATCTATTTATTTACATCATTTCATACATTATATAATTTGTATAGTGTTATTCATTACCTAAGAACATTTTATGAGTTTATAAAATATAAAGACCCATGTTCATGGTCGAACTATATTTTTAATATGGTCATTATGATGTTAAAAATATGTTAATGTGTTAAGAACAAGGATTTACAAGCAATGGATAATTATTATAATTATTTGTTAAAGTATTGAATATTTATTTAATTACAAAGTTTATATAGTTAAATAAATATGTTGAGCACTTTTTTTGGCCATATTATGATGTACAATATTTAGATGACTCAATTTATACACAATATGTGATAATATACAAATTAGAGGACTTATGATAATTTATTTGAGTTGAAAATACTTAAAAACCAAGTTATATAATTATTTATATGAAACCTTAAAACAAACTGTTTTTATTCGAACTAGACCTATTGATTTTATAATTTTATAAAATAATACATGTTATGAGGATTCCAAATATGTAAAGAAATTTCAAAACCAATAAATAACGAAGGAGATATGATTTTTACAAATATATATACGTAAAAGTGTTTTTATAAAAGAAACTTTATAAAAACTATGTAAATTCGAATCTGAATTAAAGCTTTTATTATTTTCTGTAAAAGTAGATTTTATAAGGATTCTAAAAAGGTAAGAAACTTGAAAAAACCAATGGATAATGAATTAGTTATGACCTTTTCATGTTTAATTAATAAAATAATCAAAAGTAACTTTATAAAAGTGATTTTATAAAAACCATTATTTTTACAATTTTTTACAGTAAACATGAGCCCTATTAAGTGATAGAAAATTTAATTATAAAAACATGGACATAAAGAACACTAAAAACGGAGCTAAAACGAATACGATATGATAATTACAAGGTATAACAATTAATTATATAAAAGTAGTTTTATATAATTCATAAAATATAATAAAGGTTACTGTTCAATAGAGGTATAATATTTATAAAAATGATATTTTTATAAACAAATCGAATACGAAACCACGGGCATAAATATCAAGCTAAACGGGCATATAACGAAGGATATACGAAGACATTTAATTTACATACTTTTAAATATTAAAGTACATTATTTTTACAAATATACAAAGCGTTATGTTTTTAAGTATAAAAACACATGAATATTCATATGAGACTTATTTCATTTATGAAACAAATATAACATTTTTACAAGCATATTTAGGTGGTGATGTAACATTATAAGATTATATAGGTGAAATCATTCAAGTGCATTATATTTACATGACCTACATTATTTAGGTTGCATTCGGACTATGTCAAATCCAAGAAATCACTTAACTTCATAATTAAGAATAAGAAAAGTAGGAAGGAGATGAGAAGAATTGTAGAGAGAGAGAGAGTAGAGAGAGAAAGAGAGAGAGAATGTGATGTTTACTTGCAAAATGAAAAATTACAAATGACCAACCCCCCTCACTTTCCTTGAGGAGGTGTATATGTATCAAAATTAAAAGACGTTCATGCCTTTAGTAATTCTACGGGTCGGGCTTGGGATTACTTGGGCTTTCGCCCGATACACGTGACCAGTTAGCTTACATTTAAGAGCCCGTTTACCCGTCTAGCCTATTACAACGTATATTAATTAATGACCGAGACGTAATATAATTAATGAACGAACTTCCATTGTTCGACTCAATATTTTGAGGCTAACAATCTACCCCGAAGTGAGTTCATTGTGACACTCCTTCGTGAGATCAATGAGATTGCATTTAGTCAGTTATGCTATTATGCTTTCTTTGTCTCTATCTACGTTGGCAGGCCTTGTTCCTTCACTGCTTTGTGTTCTTTGATCTTAAAGCCTTTGTCATTGTCTTTGACTTCGTCTTTTTCGTTCGAGATCTTTAAATCTTTATCCTTCCGTCTTGATCGTCTTTTCCACCTTGCGATCTTGTGTCTTGACCAACATGCTCATACTTTGCATCATCTTGAAAGCTTGCTAACAATCTCCCTTGATAGACTTGATATCTTTGAAGGAAAGATCTTGTATACTCAGAGTTTGTGCAGGAAGTCTTTGTCTTTAATTTCTTAAGCTTTCATGATTCTGCATTCCTCGATGCTTATTGTATGTCTTGGTAGTTTGAGCATGATCATGTGGTATGAATCCGACTTCTGTTGGAATAAGGACATCACCATCTCCATTTTATGTATCTAGAAATAAAATAGTTAGCAATAAAGCGTGTGGACGAATATGGCTTTGTCATTCGTCTGGATTTAGTTAGATTAACCTTCGGTTCTGTAGGACCGTTTTACACTATAAAGGGTTATTGTGTGCGGGTTATGTATCAAGTACTTTCACAAAAGTATGCTTGAATTGTTTTTAAATTTGAGCATAATTCAAGCATTTTAGTGTGGAAAATTAGGACAAGTTTACATTCTAATTCCCATCCCCCCACTTGAATTATACAACATCCTCGTTGTATATATAAAACATTAAATACGGGAATTAAAAATAATTAGAATGAGAAACTCCCTTGATATTTGCTCGGTAGATTCTCCATGTAGATTTATTGAGCAAGAATTTGTGTTGAACAGCCGTCTTGAGGTTTCAAGACTCCAACACATCAAGATCTCCAGATTCGTAAATTCTCCACTAATATTTGTTGATATTTATTTCATGAGGTCATGTGTAGAAAATAGGAAAAACATGCATTCCTATCTTGGTACCTACGATTAATTTAAACTAAACAAAACAAACTAAATACGAGTTAGACTGGTGAATACGCCATATCATGTGCATGAATATGCTGTATTGCCAGAACTGGCAATCATGTTTTAAAGTGCATAAAGAGTAAAGATTGATAACGTCCAGAAAATCAATACGCCGTATGGTATGGAGCGGATACGCCGTATTGATGTCTGGGAAGACAAACTCGATAAAATTAAACAACATTCCGGGTTGTCTCCCAAGAAGAACTTTTGTTTACAGTGAATTCTTTAAGTTAGACTTTTCTTTATCTTCTCTTCAATCAGCTCTAGTTACCATCCATCCTTCATCCATCATGCGAAAGATTTCCTAGTATGCTCGGCATGCATCTTTGCTTGTTCTCGCCAAATCGTCGTATTCATCTTCTTTAACAGCAACATACTCTTCATCTTGTCCGAATGAATACTTGATCATCTTGAATATTCTCATATTGCACACCGGCAGTTCATGAGTTTCACATAACTCTTGCCCTTCATCATGAGTTTCATTCTCATATTTTATCTCATCGTGATCGTGGTAGGTAATCTCATGGCTTTCCCATCTTCTCCAACCATCATTGCTTGATTCATCGTCACTGATTAAGCTTTTCATGATAGCTTTATTTCTTAAAGCTTGTTCTTTAAGCTTGATATCCTTCAAGGCTTTGTACCATTTATAAT
The DNA here is from genome assembly GCA_026074375.1 of Tanacetum coccineum. NCBI lineage: Eukaryota > Viridiplantae > Streptophyta > Magnoliopsida > Asterales > Asteraceae > Tanacetum > Tanacetum coccineum. Next base: position 9,911 of record BQNB010069453.1, on the reverse strand, counting down.
CTTGGTAATGGAGCGAATTTCCAACTATGTAAGCTCCAGGTAAGTTTCCTCTATTACAGTATCCATCATTCTTCTAACTACATGTTGGCCATTTTGAATATCTAGTTTTATAATTGAAGGGTTTACAATAATGCCTAACTGGTGTGGGTTCAGTCCAAACTCCATTGTTGTTCCATGGTTTCTCATCAACCCATGATACATCTTTGTTCCATTCATAGATCCAATCATCCTTATATTCTTCATAAGTCTTGAATCCCTCAATGTCCTTAGTAAGTAAGTCTAGATCGATTTACAAAAGATAGTCAAATTCTTTGAAGGACTTACACATCGGTGTCTCAAAATCAAATATATTAGTGTCGATCCTAAAGACTTCAGCAACTTCATCTTCATTACTAGAATATTCTTCATTCGTGAGCTAAACTTCATCATCTCCTCTAATCTAGTACATCCATAATGCTTTCTTCGTATAATGATCCATCGTCTTGTAGTTAAAAAAATTTGACCCTAACCATTCAGTAAATGCAACATCAGATGGATCATATCCCATATCATCATCAGCTTTATGCGACATTCATTGCTCCGAATCATCATCCTTGTTTGAGTCACATAGGATGTTAGAAGTTTCAACTTCATATGTGAATATATCATTATCCATTCGGCTTAATTGATTGAATTCATTGTTGAAAACTTTAAGTGATATATCGCAACTGAGCGAAACATCTTTGACCCTAAGATCCTTAAGTTTCTCGAACTCTCCTTTGATTACATTTGTCATTCTTAACTGAAAAATAACCTAAAAATTATCAGTAGAACCAGTGGGAAAAAGGTGTTAAAAATTTTGAGCTTTAATTTTGAGAGTGGAAAAGAACTTTATCAGATGATCGATATGCCGTATTCAATAGAAGTGAATATCCGTATTAATCAGTTGAATGAATATGTTGTATTGGACAAAAAGTTAGATACGCCGTATCCGATGGTAGTGGATACGCCGTATTGGTTTATCGACCAGAACAGTGTATTTGGAAAACAATTAAATTAAACACACAAATATACAAGCAAACAATTAAACTAACAAATATACAAATATATAAAATATACAAGAATATACACTAATCTAATTAACACTACTCCTAAGGGTTAGATCTAATCTAAAAACTAAAATATAAAATAAAAATCAAGATTAAATTTTCACTCCCCGGCAACGGCGCCAAAAACTTGATGTGTCATTGTGTGGTGTATATTTTTATGATTCAAGTTTTAAATTTATATTTTGTTGACTTAACCAAAAACAACTCTTTAACGGGCAGTGTACCCGGTCGGTGGTAGATTCGTGGTAAGTAGGGTGTCGAACACTTAAACCGAGGTTAAATCTCTTAATTTATTAATATTTTGGTTTACTAATCTAAGTTAATTCTAATCTAAGTCAAACCTAAACTAATCCTATGTTAGTTCTAGTCCTAATTCTAACAGGTAAAAGGGGGGTTTCAGCCTGAGAGACTAGCATGGGTTTTCAATCAGCTTTTTCAATAAGCTCTAGTTTTTAAAAGTTGATTTAAAAAGCTTTTTCAAAAAGACTTTTAGCTAGTCTTTCAGAAAAACCAAGTTCCATTCATTAAAGTTCTTGTTTAGTTGCTTAATTTTAAGCTCAAAGTGAGCTAAAGGTCTGTTTGGTTTAATAATCTAAATAAATGCTTATTGAGATTTCTCAGCTTATGGCTTATCTTTTTGGCTCATTTTTGTTATTGTTAGCTTAATAGGTTAGGCTTAGGATAAAAAAATAGCTTTAAGTTCATCAGTCTTAGCTTATTGTAACTTTTGAGTTCTTAAAAAACTGCTAAAAGTAAAAAAGAAAATAGTTAGAGTTTCTCTTTAGTTTTAAGTTGTTTCTCAGCTTCTTTAGGGCTTTTCAAATATAAGTGTTTTCATTAAAAGAGTTTGTTATCAGCTTATTTATAACTTTTCTTTTATAGCTTTTCAAAAAAAAAATTAAAAAAATTACTAAAACCTGTGCTTGGGACTCGAACCCAGTACCTCTCCCTCACAAACCCATTGCCTTAACCATTGTGCTACAATAGCTCATCCGTTCAGCTTTGTACACAATAAACCTTTATCACCTTTTTCATTTTCCTTTTCCTTTTTAATTCGTAGCTTATCCGAGCTTATTTAGGGCTTATTTGTTTAGTTGTTAGCTTGCTGTTATTTTTCTTGTGTTCCTAATAGATTTTAAGACTTTTCCTGAATTTTTGGTAATTTTCCCATTATTTGTTAATTTTTAATCATTTTTCTTAGATAAATATTTTCGAAAATCAATAAGAAATAGAAAAATAATTTTTAAAAATACAAAAAAAATAGTTTTTAGATTTAGAATAATTACTTTTAGGTTTACATTTATTAAAATCATTTTTACCCTTTTTAGATTTTTAATTTCATTTTTAAGAATTTTTAGGATCTAATTTGCTATTTCCTAGGATTTAAATAGATTAAATTAGTTTTTAATTCATAATTAATTCAAAAATAACCAAAAAAATATTTTTCTTTTGTCTTAATTTAGGTTTAGAAATTTTAATTGCACTCATAGGATTTAAACTTGCCTTAGTTGCTTATTTGTCGTGTTTTATTTGTTCCCGTGAATTGTTTTTGTGCATTAATTGCTTTTGTTTGTTTTTTTCTTAAATTGTTGTTTTTAATTAGTAGTTATAGATAATCAAATCAATCTTGGTTTTCATTCGAATCATTGTCCAAACAAGAACGTGGTTTCAATTTCACAAATCGTTGGGGGATAACGACCCGGGAATCATACTTCCCGGTTTATATACGTATTATATTATATATATTTGTGAAGACTTTTCCTTTTTACCTTTGTCCTCAAGGGTAATTTGGTAATTTTCCATCATAGTATATATTTTATTATTACGTATATATAGATTCTAGCGAATCAATTTGCCTCCAAGAAATCCACAGTAATACCCTTTTTATCGTTGTATCAAGAATGTTTACCCAATATGTTGTTACAAACACTTGTGAGCATTTATTTGACTAGTCTTCATACCCTCTTATTCAATTATAAGAAGAACATTGGCTGAGTTAGTGTTATTACAAACTCACAGCAACTCAAATCACAACTCTCATATGCCTCTTGCTCTTGTTCTCTAAATTCGCATATACAACACCTACAAACCTCACACCACCACTTGTCCATAAACCCTAAACCTTACTCATCAATTGAGGGTTTACTGTTTGACAGAAGTTTCACTAAACAAGAAGAGTTTACGGGTAGTTTCAAGTACGAGTGGAAGGCAAAGTGTGGTGGATCATCTAGAAACAGTTTGGGTATTGAGTTCTTTTGAAGCCGAACTAGGGTTTCCTTTGGTTTTGAAATTAGGGTTTTCGTTGGTTTTCAATCCTTCGCACAGCCACATATTTGTGAGTCCCCACCTTCTTTTTTTATTTGATTTCATGCATCGTCCTTAATTGGTAGTGCTTGAAAAAGGTTTTGTGTAAAATGTAATAGATGGATGAACACTTTACCCCATTGTAATGTTTCGATGAAACACATCATACATCATCTTTTTTTGCGTCTTTACTGAATCAGGAAACAAGAGACCATTAGTTGTTAATTTATATTAGGTAGAAATCCTTAGTCGCATGTTGTGATGGAGCCGTATACTTATTTTTGACAATAGGATCATGAGACACATTGATGATTAGGTTTTACTTGGGCTTTAAACCTATAAAATGTGGGGTTAATAAACCTGGGAATTTGTTAAGAAATAAAAACCAAAAGGGTATTATCTTCTGATCATAACTAAATAACGAGCAAGACCCCATAAAACGTGTAAGTGACTAATGAAACATGGGCTATGATCATACGAGGGAAATAAAGTTAGGATATCTGTCACTGTAGTATTAGACTCATTGGTTATATAAAAGAAAACGCATATGCATGTTATCATAAACACAGCCCACACAGTAGGCTATAGTACACTTTCGACCACTAGGAGTGGGGTATACAATCGAGCCTTATGCATTTTAGTAAATAGGACATGTAGTGGTAGTTTTGCCCCTGGAATCACTAGCCTTCGTCTAGTAACGAAGAAGTTAGGAGGTTCTAAAGTTACACGAAAATTGTCGTTATATTTTCCCACTGTTTTCAAGGCTGACAGCGAGGCGTTTTGCTCAGCAAATTACGACCCATTTACTTAATATTAAAACGAACTAAAGGCTATCACTTGAAGCCTGATGTACCAACCTTAAGCTAGAAAAAAAAACTCCACCCTTTATCATGTAATATTCTGATCACAAATTAAGGCCGAACATGACCCCAAACTTAGTGCATGCTGAAATAAAACACAACACACACAAAACACACTTACTCTTTAAAGCACATTTTTAAACCCCTTTTTAAGACCCCAACCCGTTAACTATTAAAATACCATACGTACCAACAACCTATTTAAATGATAACCATTCATCTCACCCTAAGGTTAAGTATCGAGGCCGTAAGCTAAGGCCACAAACCTTCCCTCGCCATCAGCACGCGCTGATTTGTAACCTTATAATTTTTCTAAGTCTGAAAAATAGCCTTGCGACCCCGCATGTATTTAGTCCTATTATTAACTACTTAGACGACCTCGTTGATTAAAACTAAAGAACAACATTTTAGACGACCCAGCGGACGATTCAAAGATGCCTTTTATTTTTCCAATATCGTCAACCAACAAACCAGTAATTTAATTCTAAAACCTATGTTACCTCATTTAAGACTTTGAAATAACATAAGGTTTAATTCAAAAGAGTAAACGTCATGTTCATCCTATTGTTTAACGCACGTAGAACCAAACCAAGGGCTAACCTAAACCAATATTTTAAAGTATATTCGACCTAGTTTCTTAAATGTTCGAAGTCGTAAATTTTATATTTATGGTTTGACCGCATTGACCCGATAAAGTTGATCATTTTAATCAATAAACTTTTTCAAACGTCATTATTTCAAATATAGTTCAAGCACACACTAGGGACGAGATTGCAAGTATTTATATTATTATTTTTCCGTTTAGTGAATATGTATTATTTATTCATAGGTTGCGGATAAAGTCTTTTGCATCATTTTTCATGCCACTACCTTGCTTCTACGTTATCATTACTTGATGTGAGTTTATAGTCCCCACTTTTATACATTTTCAATCATTTATCAAATCTCGAGGATGAGATCATGTTTGTTTTACAACATGGATGCAAGTACATTTTAAATTCAAATATTACGAGTTTGCCTAAATAGCTATAACCCACTATGCCCATCATCATGAACTGTTAATTGCATAGATGTAATTGTTAATTGCATTATGTGAGCGCGAATGTTATGAATAGATCTATTTAGGATTAACATTCTTGTTCGGGCAAGTAGCGCTTGCTAGTTCATCGGTTGGCCAGGAACGACGAACGTATACCATTTGGATTCATGGATGTTACGGGTTGAACATCCACATTGGGCAAAGTCATTTATATGTATTAGATATACATACATTGTTTAGCTTCGGTGTCATGAGCTTAGTGCATTTCGTAATACATTTTTGTGATATTGTATTTGTTACTTTATTACAGGGAAATCTTGTTATCCGCTTCATTAACTTTATAAACCTATAAATTCACCAACATTATTGTTGACAGTTTAAACATGTTTTCTCAGGTCAATAAGGTACACGTCACGGATACATTAGCTGGTCGTCAGTTGAAGTCACATTATCATAAAGATTTGCATGCATTACATTTGGAAATATTGTTATGTTGTGAAATCTTTATTTTTACAAGATAAACAAGTTAAGCCCATGAGCTTTTTGTATCGAACAATTTATGAAATCTAATGTATCAGTTTTTAAACGACCCTTATAATGGTCGTTCTTATAATTTGTGTTATTGATCTATGAAGTAATACCCTCGAAACATCATATTCCGTTGTGGCCCATTTTGGAGGTATTACACATAAGACGCGAATTAATCTAAACTATTTATTTAATATACTTAAATGGTTCTTAGAAACCGGATATTTTCCTTTACAATTTGATGTAACATACCTTTGATTACAATTAAGACGAAGTTAAAGACAAAACAAAGCATGATCACATAATTTAAACATATAAAAACAAACGATAAAGAATTAAAACACACATGACAATCTACAAACTAACAAGTAACGATGCATAAAGATAACCGAAATAAGTGTCAAAGATCAAAATCTTAAACTATTACAAACCATAATTGTTTTAAACATGAGAGGATAATAAAAAGTATTGGAATCAAACAGATACAATCAATGAGAACCACCAGGAGCAGGGTCATATCAGTAATCATAGACGGGAGGAATGGGTCTAGTATAGCCATAAGGAGGGTAGTTTGCCTCGCGCCCGAGAAACAGATCGATATGGAGGTAAGGGTCTAAGTTGTCGCGAGTGGAAAGGTACTGGAAATGGCGGACAGTGTAATCGTACTTCCAATCAGCTTGTTGGTCTTGCCTTGCCATCCAGATCTCCATTAGCCCATAACGGCCATCCATCTAATCCATCCATTGGCCTTGACGAACTTTCCAATCACCCTTGCTCATGTTTCGGTACACACTGAAGGACCCACCAGCTCCCTCTTCAGCTTCTTCCTCAACTTCATCGTCCTCCCAACTTCACATGTCATAGGCCAGTATCATACCCCTTTGTTGAGATCCATGATAATCCCCATAGTGATCAAGGATTTCTTTTTGAACATATAGGCCTGAGGTTTAATGCTCAACACGTCCAACATGTCCCTAGTCAACAACCTAAAAGATCAGGCAATTCTGGTCACAAACATGCCCCCACAAATCAAATTCTTCTCCCTAACCCCCTTAAGATACTTAGCCAACCAATAGGGGATGTTGAAAATGACCCCCTCAGCGTAGATGCACTAGAGGTAGAAGAGGTCTATCTTAGTGATCCTTTGGGTGGACTCCTTCCGACCCGAGATGGTCGTTGCAATGCAACGATAGGCTAGTTTAACCCTTGGATCCCTAGCTTTCTTCACACTCGTGCCTCCTACAACAAACTCGCCATACCTAATAGTTGGCCAAAATTCCATGAACAACCGATCGACCTTCATAATCACTGCCCTATGCAAACCACTCCTAGTGCTAATCTCCCTTGACTGATCCTTAAAATACAACCCAACTCTCCAACCAAATTCCATAAGGGACATCGTCCTTAATTCACCCCCTAGTCTAAATTTGACACCCAAATGCTCAAGATCATACCTACAAGCGTTAGACTCAAACTCGATAGAAGCAAAGAATTCACGAACAAGTCTCGGTAAACTAGTTCATTAACTTGAAAGAGGTTTGTCCATTGGGACCCGGAGAAGTTATCGGTGTTGATGCTATCGAAAAAACTCCTATCAAGGCCATGACTCACAAGGAATGGCCAGTCAATAACACTCCCAGAATAGATGGGACATCTTGAGAGAGAATCAAAGTGTAGTTGTTAGGTTTCGTTATCAAACACTCTAAATTCACAAACCCTTTGTTTCGCTGTAGGTTCTTGAGAGCTAGAAGATTGTCCCCTTGTGCTGTTTCCATTCCTAGCTCGCTTTCTCATTGTCTACCCCAAAGTTAAAACAAAAGCTTGTCTAAATTAGACCATTATTTTCCACCATGTCTGATTAGAGGGTCCAAACGGCGTTAGAATTTAGTTTCGACGCCGTCGCTAAGATTTTGTTTGAAAATGAGATTACGAGGGAAAACCAAGTTATTTTTTGATAAACCTATTGCTAAACACTCCCTTAAGATCAAAACCCACATGAATAGTTTCAGTGGCTTTTAGGGCTAAAATCCAAATTGTTTTTGACAATGTGTTTAATTAAACAATTCAATACCCAAATTAATGATTAACGTCTTAGATTTGTGCACAATTATCCCCCAATTTGATTAATTTTATTTTAGGGTTTAGCAATTGGGCATTAAATCGAAATCAACAATACGAGGAATAAATCAAGATGAAAAAGAGATTGAAAACAAATGGGATGAATTACTTACCGAGTGGAGATGATTTCCCAAGAGATAGCAAGATTAGAGATGATTTCGTTTATGGTTTTTGAAAATTTTATGGAAAAGAAGTGAGAAGGGTATGGGTGTTTTATTCTGACCGGGTCGCCGCAACGGCGTCGCTTAGAATTCTTGACGTCGTCAGAATAGAAATTTTCAATTATTTATTTTATTTTTAGTAAAAGTGATTACCAACCACAATACTTCTTGGAGATGTTTTAATAACCCATCCCCTCGGATCAAATACATGAATGCTTTTATTGATTTTGAAAAAGTTGTGTGAAAGAATCTTGCTATTAATTAGGCGAAAATCTCCACTGGTTAAGTATTGATGAAGTGTTGAGTGACTTGTTAAGGAATTTTCCGCGTCATGTCAGGATTTGACTTTTTTTACCCTTTTTACCAGGCTTAAAGCCAAAGGTACTTTTCCTTACAAGGGGTGGATTGGGAAAGACCGTGTGGACGGATCTAACAAAGAGTAACTTTGGTGAGATTGACTTAGGGGTACAAAAGGATGCCTTTTCAGCCAGAGATCCTGAGAATTCATGACCCTTAAGGGGATCTAGGTCCTCGGTGTCAGGGTACCTTGTGATCTTTTGGATCCTTTTAGAATTATTCTCTCTAAGCATTATTTCTTCTTTTAATTTTTCAACAACTTCCAAAGAGAGTTGCATGAAATCACTTCCTATAACACACATGTACTCTTCTAGCTATCGAACTTTCTCTTCTTGGTCAAGTATGAAAGTCATCATAACCCCTTCGAATGCTTCTTGATATGATTGTAGAATAATCTTAACACAAGTATGGAATGATTCACTTAGAGTTTTAGAGAGAGAGAAAGAGATGGTTAGATGAACACTTAAAGGGAGAAAGAAAAATGATAATATTAGCTTAAGTGAAATGTGACAAATGAACAACCAACACCCTCTCCAATCTAATGGGAGGGTATTTATACTCTAGTCTTGGCCGGCCATGGACCCTTAGTGGGCTTATCCATAGGCCTTTGGCCCGGTTAGCTTTATAACATAACCTTACAACTTACTACGAGCTACGACTAACTATATTGGTAGTGACCGACACTTTTTCATATTTCTAACAATCTCCCCCTAAGGGAGGTCACTCCAATTTACAAAAATTTAAACTTAGCATACTATGCTTTCACTTAGGTCTTGAACTCGTAGTCTTTAACTTTAGTCATTAACTTGTGATTTGATGTAGTGATCATTGACTTTGGATTTGAGCTAGTTCTTTTGACTTGACATGAATGTGATCTTTGAGCTTCTTGAAATCATCAACCAAGCATAATCTCGTTTTGCCATCTTGTAAACTTTGCCATCTCGTGAACTTGTGACTTCTGGACCGACATGCTCATACCTTTCTTGATTTGATAATCTTAAAAAGCTTTAATAATTCTTTTTTTTTAATTTCTTTAACTTTAACACTTTGTCGCTTCAAGAAGGACGTATGGTATCAGAGTAGCAGAAGTCTTGAAACATGTACTTAAGCTTTCATGATGTCTTTATATTCGTCAGTTAGGTGTGAACATATGGCTATGAATTTTGTGAGTCAGCTGGAATCAGGTACCTCCATCACCATCTTTAAATATTCTTGAAACAAAACAGTTAGCAATAAAGCAGGGGGACAAATATGGCTTTGTCATTCGCCCGTGTTTGGTTGGAGTAACCTTCAAATTTGTGAGGATTGACCTATGATCAGATAGATTCAATTTAAGAAGAATCTTCTTGACAAGATTTCCAGCTAAAGTATTGAATCTTTTGTTGATCCCACGCCTTGATCGATTCTTTAGTATATAAAGAGTTTGTTACCTTGGAAGATTCCAAAATAACAAAGA
>BQNB010069452.1:0-33482 GCA_026074375.1 Tanacetum coccineum | reverse complement strand
CTATAAAAACCTTAAGAAATATTATAGTAGCATTTATATAATATTTATATACGTTTTTAACTTTATATATATTATTTTATAAAACAATTAAACTATTTATATAATCAATAAAAATATTAAATCATGTATTATTAACAAATAATCAATGGTTGGACAAAAATAATATTTTATTTTACGAATACATATACGTAGACATTTATTTAACAAGTACGATTTAAATACGATTTCGACTTTTTGAATTAAACAAAAACTATTAGGTGGTGATGTAACTCTATAACTTATGATGTTGTATTTACATTAAATACATTATACTTATACGACCTATAATTAATTATGTTGCATTCGGATTTCTCGAGACATTTCCCTTATTTGATTTATATAATCAACACATTCACTAGAGGTGAGTTCATAGCCCTATTTTATACGATTCCAATGATTTACAATTCTCGGGGTGAGAAACATGCAATGTTTTACATATGAACGCAAGTACACTTTAAACAAGTTACGAGTTTACCTAAGTAGCTATAACCCACTATGCCCATGAATCATGAATTGTTAATTACTGGATTGTAAGCGCGAATGTTATGAATATATCTATTTGGGATTGACATCCCCGTTCAGATGAGTAGCGCTCACTAGTTTTGCGGTACCGAAACGAAGAACGTATACCATGTCGGACTTTGGATGTTACGGGTTGAACATCTACACGGACACATTATTTGCATTAATTTGCATACATACATGTTGTAGCTTCAGTGTCATGAGATTAGCTCAGGCGTAATTACATTTTGTAATATTGTATGTGTTACATATCTTACACTTTGAAATCTTGTGGTCCTACTTTATACATTACTTAAACCTGTGAAGTCACCAACTTTATGTTGACGTCTTAAAGAATGTTTTTCTCAGGTCAATAAGGTAAAAGAACAGGGATACATTGGTGGTCATTATTTTGAGAGTCATATTACATAAAGATTTAACTGCATTACATTTTGGAGTATTTGTTATGTATTAAAATCTTTTACAATAAAAGGATGAACAAGTTAAGCTTTGGGCTTATGTAACAAACAAGTTTATTAGATCCAATGTATCATTTTCAAACGACACATATAGAGGTCGTTTTCATATCTTGTGCTATTGATTTATGATGTAACACTCTCAGACCCTTATTTCGCTGCAAACCTATTTGGGGGTGTTACATAAATTATTTCAGTTGTTTTTACAAACAAAAAAAAACAATAAACTTTTTATCTATCTATCCTTATTTTCTATATATACTAAAAACTAAAATATATATAAAAATATAAATATATAGATAAAAATTATCTACTATAAGTTATCCTACTAGCCTTAAATATATAATATAAAAATGTCTTTTTGCAAAATGCTTAACGTATGTATAAATCCATGATCTTTTGGAAAACAACCCGTAAGTCTAATATATAAATTGAATAAGGATTTAATAACAAAGACTTGTAAAATTAAAACTATCCTAAAAGAATTCGTCGAGATCGAATCACTCAAATCTACAATTCAACATTCCTCCGTTAATGAATTTTTCGTCTTAAATAAATCCGAAGAGGATGTCGAAACCCAAAAAATAATAACTCTCGATCCTGATGATCAACCCATGTGAAAAAGTGCTAAGACTGTAGCACCGACTCCTAATTCTGCCATTGTTCGACCTGATGTTGATGACAACTTTATTATCAATAGTACTCACTTGAAAATAATTTTGGAAAATAAATTCGATGGTATTCTGCGGGCCGATCCGCATGACCACATCCGTGAATTTCTCGCAATCTGCGACATGTTCAAATATGGTGAAACTCAAAGTGAAGCTGTCAAGCTTTTAATATTTCCTTATTCCTTGTGTGATGAAGCTAAAACCTGGTTTAATGAACTTAATGAAGAGTCTATAACATCGTGGGAACAAATGAGAAGAGATTTTATAAACAAATTTTTTCCACCTTCGTTATTTGAACATCTTTTACTTGAAATCAGAAGTTTCTCTCAAAACGTATGTGAAAGTCTAACCGAAGCTTGGTTACGACTAAAGAACATTATTCAAAAATTCCATGGGCATGGTCTGACCAAAGGAGAAATTATTTGAATATTCTATCATGGTCTAGACGAACCCACTTAAGGAATCCTGGACGTAACTGCTGGAGGAATCTTCCTCTACAAAACTCTAAATCAAGCTTTTCAATTTCTTAATGACAAAGTCCTTTTCAAAGTTGATTGGTCCACCAAATCTCGAAATGAACATCATCCAAGATTTGTTGCTTTCGCTGATGAAAGTAATAAGAATAATGATAATTCTTAATTAATGGAAAAAATGGAGGCTCTAACTATAAAAATGGATTCTCAATTTACAAGCTTAAAAGAAGAATTAGAAAATATGCGTAACAAATATTATGACCTTAAAGATAACCAGGCTTCTAAAAACAACATGAACAATGACACGTCGATGTGTGAATGTCATGAAGTAAATTACATCCAAGTTGAAGGTTCTCAAAATCTAAATTCTCATGATTTGTATTCTCACCAATCCCATTATGATTAACCTCAATCAAATAATGATTCATAAAAATCACTCACGGAATTCAATAATGATGTGAAAAATGATCTCGAAAATTTCAAAAAATGTATCCGTAGCATGAGAAATGTTCATGATAAACTTTTTGACAGGGACGATTAATCTAAAAATGATTTTGAAAAATCAATCACAAAATTTTTGGATGGTCAAAGAGTTTCAAATATGTTTGTCAAGAACAATGTTAACGACATGATTATAAAGATGAAACAAAACAAAAAGAATTGTCAAACTATATTTAAAAACTTGGAAAGAAAAATTGATGAGTGGGAGAAGTCTCAAAACATCTCTTCAGAACAAAACGATACGACTGACCCACCTCCCCCTCAAGCTCACACCTAGCAAGTGAATGTCGTATTCACTGGGAGTGAAAAGTCCGATGATCCTTTGAAATTTAAAAAGACCCACCACCTCCTATTATCGTTAACAATAAAATGGAAAAAGATCACCCAATTAAGACATCAAAAAGGGGTTATCACGTGGTCGAAACAAAAGAATATCCATTCCGTGAGGACATGCCAAAAATACCATACTCTCAACGTTTAAAAGTGAATCATTCCCACTTGAACCGTATCATCAAGGAATCTTAAATCAAGTTAAGTATAACAATAATAATATGGTAGTTATAGTTAACAATAACAATAAACCTAAAAACTAATATATATATATATATATATATATATATAACAAAAGCTTTGCAGTTTTTAAGTATGTCACGCACAGGGCCCATGTGTTTCATACCTGACTACTGTATCCAAAAAGAAATTTAATAAACTTTGTGGGTGTGTTCGCTGGAAACCCTCACGAGACTATAACTCGTCCATTCGGGACACCGAGGGGTTTAAAAGCTTGTTGCATACGCTAAATGCAATCGTGTGGCCTACGAAAGTGTGCTTTAGTATTTTACAGTTTTCGTAGTTTTGTTTATTTTGCAGATTTCATAAATAAGTGGATCTTGGATTGGTGGTTGCCATTTTACACTTGGTGACATATATTTGGATCGGTATACTATGTGCGGTTGAATTCACATGTTTGGCATTCTATTTTGCGCCATATCTTCCATAATTTAACCGAGCACTTATGAGCTCTAGGAAGTATCGTTTCTCTTATATTTATTTTTCCCACTTGCCCTATCTTTAAGTTATTTTCAAATTACGCATAATGCTCAACTTAAGTGTGGGGGAAAATGAATTGAAAAATTAGACTCGTTATTAAAAGTATAAACTTTTGTTCGCCCTCAGTAATCTAAAAAACTAATCTTGTTTTTTATATCTTTTGTCATTTAGATTAATATATTAGAATAAAACATAGTAGATCAAATAAATTTTTGAAATGAGAGATGTGTTCCGATTGATAGAGCAGATCCGACTTGGGATCGATGAAATTATTTGCGCATTTATACCAATCACCTAAAAAATGTAAGGTTTTAGATCTTTAGGAATTCAGGCATCCATCTTTGATACCTAAGTTAATTTTTGCCTTTAGCTTTCTCGAGTTAATGTTTGAATGCAATTGCAAGTGTCTCATCCGTTGTTACGGCTGTGTATTTGTAATTTGTCGCATTTTATGGAGCATTGGTATCGGTTTAAAAATTGTATGAGTGTGCTGGTGATTTATTGATTCTAGAACTTGTGCTTGACAATCATTACAAGACCGCAGTGAGATCACGTTCGCGTGATAGAAGTATTTTTAAGTGATAAAAAGGCAACTTAGGAATTAACCAAATTAGCCCATCCATTTAACATATTATTCTTTTAGCTAATTACACTGATTAGCTAACCACCAAAATAAAACCCATTTGTAGCACTCATATTTTGTGCTAGATACCCCTAGTTTAATCGCAGAGCCATTCTATTCATTTTTTTCATCCACTAAAAGCAAAATACAAAAATATATAACCATTAAGCCTAGCTTTACCCCTCGTCGAAAGTCCCAATGGTTGGTTGCTAGTTGTTCGGTATGATTGGTTGATTTTTGCTTATAGTTTGTTCGCACTTTACTATAAGTGTTGTGCCATTTTAACGGAAATGGAGATGGCCAGCTTCATGTTTCATATTTTTTGTGGTGTATTCTTATACTAAGTGTGGAGGAATTATTAGTTGAATGAGAAAAGTGGATTGAAAAGAAAAAAAATGTTGAAAAAAATCAAAAAAAAAGAAAAAAAAAGAAAAATAAGAGGTGAATAAGAGTTGGATTGTTATATTATGATATGTGCCAGATATATTGATGAGAGGTTCGATAACCTCATGGGTTTTTCGTATGTTTAGTAACTAGCAACATGGGTTTCTTGGACTTGTCGACATGTATTTCAATTATAAAACCATTTCCAATATATATTTCTCATGCCTTATCCATTCCATTATTAACCCTTAGCCTAATGTTACAACTCGAATAAAAGTCCTCTTTTGATATTTATACATGGTGCTTACGCCATGTCGGTGTAGTTTTGTTTCTTGTACAAGCCTATGGTATGAAATGAATCATGTCTGAGCAATTGAGTATGATTTCTTTTTACCCTCTATTACATCACATACGAGTGTTTGAGTGAATTATACTTTTCCTTATTCGTGAGGTGCTTTCGTGTTATATAGCTTGAAGATCATTATGTATTGTCAAACATCTCTGCTTTCGCATAGTAAAAATCCAAAAATATTTTTCATAATTCTATGTTTGTTTTTGTAAAACTTATTATTTTCCTTATTTTGCTTGAGGACCCTATCAAAATTTAAAAATATATATAAAAATTTCCATGTCTTATCATGTAAGAATTTTGTTTCTAAATTTATTTTCTTAGATTTGCTTGAGGGCAAGCAAAGTTTAAGTGTAGGGGGATTTGGTAACACTTATTATATATATATTTTTACGTGCCAGTGCTTTTATATATCTATTTTGGTTAATTATAAGAACTTTCGATACTTAATCGAGTATATTTGCTATTGTAAGTTCATGGTACGTGTCGTGGAAGAACGGAAGAATACACGAAGATTTGAAGTTTAAACAAAGAAATAACTCAAGCTGAACGCTTCCCGACACCTGTCCACTATTTTGGCCATAACTCGGTCATACGAACTCCGTTTTAGTTGGTTCAAGCGGCCACAGAAAGAGAATTTAATTATCTACAACTTTATTATTTGGTCCAAGATCTGAAATTGCTTCAGGTACGTCGTACTTTCAAATAAGTGTGGCGCACTTTTCCCCCGTCAGCAAAGTACGACGTACTTCTAAATAAGTGCGGCGCACTTTCAGTCTGCAGCAATAAATTCACGAATTTGGATCCAAATCCGACCATATACACCCCCAAGTTAGTTCTAGATTGTTCTAAAGCACCTATAAATACCCCTAGAACTCTAGGGTAAACACACACAATTCATTCTAAACTCTACAACAACTTAGAGATGGAGAAATTGGTGATCTTGGCTTGACAAACCAAGAATCCAAACATCCCTTCAAACTACCATCACCACTACTCTCCACCATCAGTTTCCAGAAACCAACCACCATTCTCAAACTTCATTAATCCATTTCCAACAACACACAATCATAAATCTATCAAAAATAGTCATTAGATAGGAGGAGAACTAGGTAAGGGTCTTAGGATCCAATGATTCAAACACCCCTTTATCTTACCATGCTACCACCACAAACCACCATTGACTCACCAACATTTTCAGACTTCAAACACCATATTTTTATAACCTAGTTATACCATGAGGATTAGATTATTCACACCAACTCTCTATTTCCTTCACTATATTAAACTTGTTACCAAACAACCATTTGGCAACGTGTTCTTGATTTCCAGCGGGTTCATGATAGCCCTGTGGGTTATCTCATGCTGGTTTAGGATATTGGTTGTTTGTGGGATCAATTGATTATTGGTTTGGTTATGATGTAGTGTTCTTCGTTTGTTTTGGTAATATGTGAAACATAAATAATATTTGGATAATTTTTCCATGACTTGTAAATATATATGTTTATGAATTTGATGTTATCTTTACATGGATCCTTGTTTATCCTTTGATTGATTGTTGCAACTATTATAGGTCAAAAGAGTTAGTTGTAATGGTTGATTTTGAGTCACGAATCAATATCATACTTGTGAGAATTATGTGGTAAACTGATAAACAACCCAAGTAGAATTATGTTTAAGACCATTCCTTATGTTGACCGACCGGGTTGGGAGGAATTCATATGTATGCATATTTGATATAAACCATTCTTAATGCATTCGTGATGATTTAGTATATAGGCCGAAAGGATTCTATGTTATCATTGGTAGATATGCTTGTTATTATGATTACCCGTCATATATGACTTATATGCATTGTTTATATAAAGTCTCACTCTATCTCTATCTATTATGTTATGTGGATCATGCCTTGTTTCTTGCTTACTTTATACAGATGTTTTGGCTATTTGATATGTGATAATCATTTAGCTTTGTTACTTGTGAATTGCTACAAATCCCATGGAACGATCTGGACTTACCTAATACTATATTACACTCGAATAGGGTATACTTGCCCGAATGTTGTGTTTAGTCAAAGTCGGTATTTCTAGTTATTATAAATTTAAAGCTTGTAAAAACACATATCAGTTTCCTATCATCAATTGTAGTCAGGAGATCTGATGATCAAGAGTATGAGTTCAGCTACGCAGATCTTCCTAGACTCAGCTTAAATGATGTAGAGGACATGTATTTGCTCCAAGTCCAATATAAACTTCACCATCTCCCATTGGAATTTGTAAAAGACTTCAACAATGCACTTGACCTATTCATTAAAAGAGTCGTGATACAAAACAGGGTTGAAGATATTCAGTTAGGAGTGGAAAATTATCAGCAAACTCTCAACCTTACCAAACCTATAATGTTCTTCGAAGGAACTGATCAAAAGATACCATTCACAATGTCTGGAACACATAAAGGAGTTGTGTATCTCAACCAACACAATATCAAATCCTTTATGAAGCTAGGTGAAGTGAAAAGGTTTTGTGATGGTACTCTTAACAAGATTCGGGAAAATCTGTTGATATGGAAAAAAATAACAAGTTGGGCACCGATAACTAACGGTTAAAGGGAAGAGACTGGACCAACATGGATGTCGAGAAATCAAACAAGATGGTTGACAAGATTGACACGGTACTTAAGTGCAGAGAGCAGCTTAGGAGGCTAGAGGAGTATGTTGAAGGAAGACCTAAGACTGTTAATCCCTGTACTTTTGTAAGGCATATGTAATCGCCCCTTAAGGTGAGATTGTTAGAAACACAAAAAGTGTTGATTACATGGCCAAAAAGTGTTGATTACAAAAAGTGTAGGGATTAACTAGTGCAAATAGGGAAGGACTACTATGTAATATGTATTATCCCTTAATTGCTTCCTAGTCCCTCCTCCCTTACTATAAAGGAGGGCTAAGGAAGGGTTAAAGGGTGGTGATTTATCTTTCTTATAATCTAATATTTCTTTCTTTCTCTATTCTCCCTCTCATCATCACCCACGCCACCTCTCTCTCTCTACTCTCTCTATAAAACTTAATAGGGTAGTATTTTGTATGATAATTGATCTTGTATCAAATCTAATATTGGTTATATTCGATAACAAATCCTAACAGGTATAACATGCGATTGTACAACATAATCTACTTGTAAACGTTTTTAAGTAGTTTATATGCTCAAATGACATGTGATTGTACAATTTAAACTACTCAGAGATAAAAGTTTGACCGTCTCTACTGATTAGTGCTTGATCATTTTCGAAAACTGCCTTCCTTTTTTTTACACACTTCGGTTAGTACATGTCATACTAAAGTGGAGTTACTGGTTGTACCCATATTTTTTCTAAAATTTGAACATCGAGCTTTAAGTCGTCCATCATCATATTTTAGGAGATCATAATAAGCTCAATCTTTGATTTATGAGTTTGGCTTTTATCAAAAATGATATAGTTTTGTGATTCGAAAGATGAAGTACTTGTGGATTGCAAAGTTAGACCTTGTCTTGATGGACTAGCCATCTCAAGATGTGAAAATTGTTTACTAAAAATATTTTATTTAGAAGTTGAAAGATAAGATATGAAAAATTATGAACTTGTAAGTTACTATGAGAGCGCTTGGTATGTACCAATCGGAATAAAGTAATGGTTTGATAGACATAGAAAAATGATTTCTAAAGTTTGGAATGTTGGTTGTTGTGACCCCAGAACAGGGTGAAGATAATCAATACCAAAGATGGTTACCGGATATCACTTGAAGTCGTGTAATCACTTTCCAAAGAAGATTATTCGACCCTATGCCTGGGTATCACGAATACCTCATTGGGATAAAACCAAGTGTAGTTCTTGTTTTAGGTACAAATCAAGAACCCTTTCGTTTCTAAGTGTTTAGGTTTTCTATGTATTTTTCCATGCAATTGTGATCCCTATTTATAAGGGATTTACTCAAAACCTAGTCAATAGAATTAATGAGAGATTAATGGCCAATTAAACTCTTCTATAATTAACCTCCATAATTTAAGAATTAGTGGTTACATGACCAAATTAAATGTGGTCATTTAATGCAGTCAAACCTGCCACTTAAATAGGCAAAAGTTGTTACAAACATTTAATGTAGTCAAACCTGCCACTTAAATGTTTGTAACTACCCATTTAATCTAACCAATAAAAGAGTTAGGGAAAATCAGTGACTTGATGGGTGTACACTCCGTACCTCCAAACTCATTTTCATGTATGAACCGATTCCCATAATTGCACTAAATTTCTAACAATCCTCCCCAATTTAGAACAATTCCTTTGCATGAAAAATTAAACATTAAACAAAACAGGTTCATAAATGAAAATTTCTTGAGGATTAAATTTCCATCTTAGTAAATTACACATTCAAATATTCGAGAATCAGGGTGTTCTAAGAATTGAACCCTTCAACCCATTTGAATACCTGAAGATAAAATACATACAAGTTTTCAAACACTTAAAAACTCCTGACACTATACAAGCCATGTGTCCATATCTAATTTATAAATGTTGTAAGAGCCAAAGACCATGCTCTCTAAAGCAGAAAAACCTCAACATTTACATAGGTGGTTCCTCTTTATTCATGCTTCTCCTAAGCACTTTTTCAAATAAATTAACCATTAAGAAGTAAAGACTTTATCCTCCTTTTTAGCAGGTTCCAAGCACATCGTTGGGATGATATGTAAATACATGTGCTTCAGTCACTCGTTCAGCTTTCCTAATGACATCAAATAACGTCACTTTTATAGCATCGTTTATCCCATGTAAATTACCCATTTTGTATGATTATTGGAAGAATTGTTACTTAATCGTTTATATTTGAGAATTGCAGTAATTATGGAGTACTTGGTGAAAATTAGCTAAAAGGCACACATTCTGGAGCTTAAATAAAGAAATATGAAGAAACTGACTCTAACATCCTATACGTCGTATCCATCAAGGAAGATACAACGTATCTGTGCCTACACTTCACAAGAAACCACGAGGATACAAAATCCAATATGCCGTATCCAAGAGACATCCATACGCCGTATTTAATATAAAGTAATAAAATATTCTGGAAGATATCGAACGTGGTCCCTACTCCAAGAAACACCCGATACGCTGTATCCAACTCTCTCAATATGCCGTATTGACCAAATTCCAGACACTATAAATAGAAAACCTAAAAATGGGTTTTCAGTGTGCTTGATCATATTTTTGATACCTTAACCACAAAAGTCGATTTTTAAAAGACAAGAAGAGCAGAAGAGGTCAAGCAAAGCTATTAATTCCATAGGAAACACCTTGTAATCTCCTATACTCCAGTAATTGTTAGATTTTTGGTATCATTCGTTTAACTCGGTTAGTTTACCTTGATTGGATTATTACTCTTGTATTGATTATGATGATTAAGGGCTAATTAAGGGCTAATACCCTTGGGTATTAGCCACGACTATAAAGATTTGAATGTTTGGTTTGTTTATATCGACTGCTTAATTTATCATTGATTGCTTGTTTATGTTTATCAATTTATACTTGTTTACGTACTTTTGTATGCGACCTATCATTCAATTGGATCTAGTGATACTGACCAAGTTAGCTAGATGACAAGATGGCTCTCCATATAGTGATTTATATATCTAGATCAATAGGATCACAAATAATTCCCTATCTTTGCCTTTAGATTAGTGATCTTAGTTGGACCAACAGGTGAACCTGGGATCAATAAGTACGTTCTTAGTTAATTGGTAAAGACTTAGATAGTGGACTACTAGTATATAAATTGTCATTAAGCAGTAAGTGGGTAAAGTCTCTATGATATAGGGTTTTAATAAGAACACCATTATTAATCTCCTAAGATAGATTATAATCAGAAAATAGGATGCTTTATGTGGATGCGTTTAATTGTGATAGAATTCTATGTGTCTAGATTTTAGGAAGAAGTGTCGCCTAAATCTTGGAATGATATGCCGCCTCGAGATAAGCACTCATTGCACTAAATAAACAAACCAACGTTTTAATTGGATTAATCATGGTTAATATAGTTTTTTTTATATTTGGCTAGACCACTCTTCTATCTTTTGTCTGTCTGCTTGCGTGTGTTATTGTGTCTTAAATTGATCTAAGTTACCACTAAACCCGCGCCAGTCTCTCAGACTGAAAACCCCCCCTTATCTGTTAGAATTAGGATTAATATATGTTTAGCATAGGTTTGATATAGAATAGAATTAACATAGTTTAAATTAGCATAGGTTTGACTGCATGTATAGTTTAGTTTTTATTTTATTAACCGTAGGATACCCAAGATAGGATTTTGCATGGTTTTCCTATATTTTGCACAGGACCTCGCTAGAAAAAAATCGACAAAAGTTAGTGAAGTATTGATGACATCAAATAACATCTATTTTATAGCATCATTTATCCCATGTTATTAACCCGTTTTGTGTAGTTATTGCAAAGAATTGTTACTTAATCGTTTATATTTGAGAATTGTAGTAATTATGGAGTGATTGGTAAAAGATAGCAAAAGGCGCGCATTCTGGAGCTTAAAAGAAGATATTTTGAAGATTACTATTCTGAAAACCAATACGCCGTATCCATCAAGGAAGATACGACGTATCCATGCCTGCACTCACTAAAGACCACAGAGGATGAAGCTCAATACGCCATATCCAGAGATACTCAATACACCGTATTCAATATATGGAACAAATATAATATTCTGGAAGATATCAAGCGTGGTCCCTACTCTAAGAAATCCCCAATACGTCATAACCAACTCCTTGGATACGCCGTATCGAACCGACTTCCAGACCCTATAAATACAAAACTCAAAAATAAGTTTTAAGTGTGCTAAATCATATTCTTGATACCTAAACCACAAAAGTCAATTTTCAGAGGAGAAAAAGTGCAGAAGAGGTCGAGCAACGTTATCAATTCCATAGGAGACAACGTGTAATTCCGTATACTTTAGTAATCATTCTGTTTTTGGTATCATTCGTTAACTCGGTTAGTTTACCTTGGCAAAATAATTGCTCTTGTATTTATTATGACGCTTGAAGGCTAATACCTTTGGGTATTAGCCATTATTATAAAGATCCGAATGTTTGGTATTGTTTATCTCGATTTCTTGATTTATCGTTGTATGCTTGTTTATGTTTATCAATTTCTACTTGTTTACGCGCTTTTGTATGCGACCTATCATTCAACTGGATCTAGTGACACGGACCAAGTAGATCTAGAGTCCGGGATAGCTCTCCATATAGTAATTTATACATCTAGAATAATAGTTACACAAATATTGTCCTTCTAAGTCTATGTCTAGGATACGCTTCGGGCTTAACTAGTTAATTGGATATTGCCGATGGTTTATTGATCATGTTGAATAGCAGGTGACCTAGATAATTCAATAAGTAACGTTTTGATTCCATTGGATAGTTGGACAAGTTGACTACTAGTGTATAAATTGCCAATAAGCGATAAGTGGTTAAAGTCTCTATGAGCTAGGGTTTAATAAGATCACCATTGCCTTAATCCTTAAGATAGGTTAGAATCAGCAAATGCGGATGCTTTAATTATGACAGAATTATTGTGTCTAGGTCTTAGGATGATGTAACGCCTAAGTCTTAAGAATGATATGCCACCTCGAAAGAAGAAATCATAGTACTTAATAAACAAACCAACTTTCTAATTTGATTAATAATGGTTAATAAAGTTTTCTTATATAAGGTTCGACCGCTCTTTTATCCTTTCTTAATTATCTCGCGTGGATTAAAGTATCTTGAATTGATTGTAGTCACCAACCAAACCGTGCCAGTCTCTCAGGCTGGAAACCCCCCTTTTCTGTTAGAATTAGGATATTAGACTGACATAGGTTTATCATAGGTTTAGAATAGAGTAGAATTAACATAGATTAGATAACCAAGATATTAATTAAATTGATAGATTTAACCTCGCTTCAAGTGTTTGACGCCCTACTTACCATGAAACTACTACCGATCGGGTACACTGCCCGTTAAAGTGTTGTTTTTGGTTTAGTCAACAAAATATAAATTTAAAACTTAAATCAATAAATTATACACCACTCAACGACACATCAACTTTTTGGCGCCGTTGCCGAAGAGTGAAAATTAATCTTGATTTTTATTTGATATTTTGGTTTTTAACATTAGATTAGATCTAGCCTTTAGGAGTATAGTAGTTTAGAGTAACTTATGTTCTTGTTTATTGTGTTTGTGTGATACGACATATTCAGTCCTCTGAATACGACGTATTGGTTATTTAACTGCCTTTCTAGTATGAATACTTTAGGATGGATGAACAGAACATGACCATGGAAGAATATATCAAGTTTGAAGAAGAAAAAGCTCGTAGGCGTGGTCGGGTGTTTAACTGGCAAACTGTTACATATGGAAAGGTCAGGGTTGATGACGATATTTACAACCTTAGATTTGTTAAAGCTGAATTCCCAGCTATTGTCATTGACGATACCGTTACACCTCAGGATGCACTCCTATGCGAATCTCAAGTAAGTACCCCTGTCAACGATGAGATTGACTTTAGAATATCATTTGACGAATCCAACGATGAGGATTACACAATAATTTATGACATAAACTCGTTTTCTTATAAAATGATTTATGTCATCAATTTGATAACGGATTCGGAAAACAATAATGAAAAATCCGGTATACCTTCTTTTCCGCCACCTAAGCCTACGACCAGTTATATTGATGATTTAGACTTCTTAAATGATTTTGAGAATGAATTTCCAGCTATTGTTTACAATGATGCTCAAACGTCTAAATTAGATTTATTAACTGAACCAATCTTAAACCCTCGACATATTGATAAATTTAATCTAAATGATGAAACATCAATGTCTGAATATGATGAACAGGAACAAAATATTTTGTAATTTAATGATCTATTCCCCTTCAACATTATTCGTTCTGATGATTTAAAATCAGAAAATGACAATGATAATAATGAAATCGATATAATACAGTCTTTAGAGGGCAATGAAATTACACATGGGTCAAATATGCTTTTTGAAACAAGTCACTAAAACCCTCAGAACGGAATTTTTTTCATAAACTTAAAAGTAAAAATCATGATTTAGAAATATTTCGCAAACGGAATGCTATTCTATCTCATTATGAATTTATGTGCGCCATTTGGCATTCTGTTCGACCCTAAGCGGTATTATAAGGATGGTGATTATGCAACAATGTTGCGGAGGCCAAGGTACGTTTTCTTTGCTTTATTTTAGGAAAATTGGTCTCCAAGAATGGATACGACGTATTTGGGTAAAACCAATACGGCGTATCCACTATTTTCAAAAAATGATTGACCAAGTCAAACATAATCCGCCAATACGATGTATTGTACACCTCAATACGGCGTATCGAATTTGGGTATAAAAACCCAATCAATACACCGGGTCTGACACACACTTTCACTCCTCACGCATACAAATTTTTTACCAAAACTTGGAGAATCGTTTGCATCCCCTTTCTTCATCTAAATCTTACGGTAATTAGTCTCACTCCTTTTCTTTCGATTTATGATTTCAAATTTTAATTAGAATTAGGGTTTCGCGGATTTTCTGTAATGCCGTAGATGGATTCTTTTAGGACTCCTTTTCCCTCCCCCTAAATTAGTCTAGGAAGTTTGGAAAGTTTTAAAATGGGTTAAAATCGGTAAATGTGGGAAAACCCTTTTGTTTTCATTCTGCAGACTCAATACGGCGTATCCACCAACATGGATATGGCGTATAATCAACTTTTACCCAAATTTAAAACATCAATATGGCGTATTCAGTTAAATGAATACGGCATATTGACAATAAGAGGATCCTAATTTCTCTGACCCATACGCCATATTGAATAAAATCTATACGGCGTATTGACATACTGATCCCTATACGGCGTATTCATTTACGAATATGCCATATCCACTCTCAGAACAAAAAGTTAACAATTTCTATACTCTTGTGCTTTCCTCGTTGATTTTGCAGATATGGCTCTTCCACCGCGTGAGCAGAGACACCGATTTCTCAGGTACGAGGGTTGGAGTATTCTGATGTAGATATTACATTTCGAGGCAATATTAGCTAGGATTCATAGGAGAGAGGTGCACAGGGTGCCGGTATTTAATTTTGGGAGATTGTCGGATTTGATGACTGAGGGGTTGACTGCTAGGATGTTGATGGAGCACCGGGATGATCAGGGTGTTAGTTTGTTTACTAGTAGGGCCTGGAGGACGCTTTTTTATATTAGGGGACCATTGGTTCACGAGCTTATCTTGGATTTTTCTAGAACATTTAGGTTTGGTCAGGCCATACTTGATTTGGATACGCTTGGGACTCTACAGTTTCAGTTGGGAAGAGCTAGGAGCCGTATGAGTTTGAGAGAGTTTATTTTAGCCCTGGGACTACACACTGATGAGGAGATACAGACGGCTAGGTTCGGTGCTTACTGGGCCGGGAGTGCCAGACAGATCCCCGACAAGGGGGATCTGAGGGATTATTGGATGGGGATCTCATATGCTGGAGATTTCCTTGGCACAGCCCCATCTTACACTATGATTCGAGATCCTATTCTTAGGCTGTGCCATAGATTGATAGCTTGTAGTATTACTGGGAGGAGTCAGGCACCTAAGAAGGTGACCGTGATAAATTTGTTTTATCTGAGGGGGATGGATGTTGACTCGGTCAATGTTCCTTATCTATTGGCGAGGTATGTGACGTTATTTGCTGCTAGGAGGAAGAGCGGGGCTTATATTTATGGTTGATAGTTTGTGGCTAGATTGGCTGAGCATTTTAGGCTTTTGACTATTAAGATACTGGGAGGATTGAAGGTTATTGCCCTCGAGCTTCCAATCATTGATATGGCCAAGCTGGTTAGGCTGCAGATTTGTGTTGAGATTGATGATACATAGGCCTGGGTGGCCATGGGACCAGAGAGGCATCCCGATGCTGCGGCTAGTGCCCTTGCTGTAGCTGAGGATGCTCCTACTGTTGACGAGGGTGACCAGGCTGTTTTGGGACCTGTGTAGGCGCCTCAGCAGCCACCTCCGCCACCACTAGCTCCTGCTAAGACCATGCCTCAGAGGATGGCCAGACTATAGGAGTACGTGCATGAGATTCGTAGGGCATTGACCTAGCAGCGCAAGGTGATTGACGCGATGGCTCGTAATTTTTCCAGATTTAGTACATGGGTTACCACTGGACTAGGACGGATGATGGACAGGGCAGGAGTTACCTATCCACCATATTCTCATACCCATATGTCCTACTAGAGGCGCGTCAGACAGAGGACTAGCGAGGCCAGCACCTCCGCATCTCAATAAGACCCATAGCAGCCAGACCCATGATCCCTCCTACCTTTATCTTTTGTATTTATCTGTACATTTATTATTATTCATGTCATAATGTATCTAACTATAAAACAAGTTCCCATATTTATGCATATATATCATGATATGACGTTTTGGTTTGTCTATGTTTGATAGAATCAAAGTCTGTTAGTAAGTTCAGCACCATAGTTCATGGATATGATACGAAACCAAGCAGGATATTCACACAACAAATGCAAGAATGGGAACAAGATTTATAAAATATGTGGAAGCTGAAGAAAAGTCTAACTTAAAGACTTAGCTGTAAACAAAAGTGCTTCCCGGGAGATAACCCAGAATGTTATTTAATTTTGTTATCAACTCTGTTTTCCCAGACATCAATACAGTGTATCCACTCCATACCATACGGCGTATTGATCGTTTGGACGTTATCAGTCTTTATTTTTATTGCACTTTAAAAGCATTATTGTCAGATTTTGAATACGGCGTATTCACTAACTTGATACGTCGTATCCACCAGACTGACCCGTATTTATTTTGTTTAGTTTAGTTTAAATTAACCGTAGGTACCAAGATAGGAATACATAACAACTCCAGGGCTTCTTTTCTTGGTTTGTTTGCTTTACTTCTAGTCTTGGGACTTCTATTGACCTTCTATTTCAGCATGGAATTATTAGAACTCCATTTATTAGGTAAAGATAGAAGGTTGGGGGGGATGTTTAAAAACGTAATGTTTTTTTGACTTATATAGGGTTAGAACACTTGTGAGCAAGTTTTTTTTAGGCATCTAAGGGAGTGATAAGTGTCTAACCTAGTAGAGATGACAAGGAAGAGCTAGTATGGTGAGTAACATAAGCTAGAAACTAGCCTTGAGGTGTTGTTTGGTCCTTATGATGCCGCGACATATAAGAGAAAGAAAGGAGGTGACAAGGCCTCCTTGGTGACCAAGGAATGAAGTGAGGTGCTTGTAAGCAGCTAGGGGCTGAAGTAGGTGAGTCATTGAGGTGTGTGGGTGCTTGGTTGGTTTTTCAAATAGTAAAAAGATGAAAATGAGTATAGAGTTCAAACTCGCGGGTTAGGGTTTTTGTTCAAATTCGTGGTACAATGTGATAATGAGGATAGATTTATGAAATGTAATGTTTAATTAAGTGTTTATACTTAATTTGATTAATGGTTTAGGTTAATAATGGGTAAAAATGAAGAAATGGGTCATGGTTTATAGACTAGCTCGGTTTTAGGGTTTCTTGGTTTGAATTAGGGTTTTGAGTTTGAAAACGTGTTCAAATGATTGGAATGGAGGGAAATGTTGTTAAAAAGTTGAGCATTGCTTTCTTGTATATTTTACTTAATAGTTTGTACAAGATTCCTTAGGAAAACGAAGGTAAAACGGCTATTTTGAATGTCGTGCATTAATGGCTTATACATTATGCTTTATAAGACTTGTACTTTATTTTAGAGGGAATTCATATTCAAATGAGATGTTATATTACTTGTACATGTGCTTTGATTACTTGTACATTCATCTTGAATGTTTACATTACCCAAAATTAGGGTTTAGGCATAAACATTAACAGTTTATGTTCATTTGATTATATTGTCGTGAAAACTTTATTAAATAGATAATGTACATGTTATAGAGGATAATAGATTATTGACTTAACATGTTATGATGTTTGCTTGATGTAAACATAGATAGAAATAGGCATAGGTCGTTGTGTGAGCTCGTTTACTTTAGAAATGTAAACTATGATACGTAATGGAATTGAATGAAATGAAAATTTTATTCTCGTGAAAAAGTAGTACTTAACATAGTAAGTAGATATTACATTGATGAAATACTGGAAAATTACGGGTTGTTATACCCGAGCTTCTAAGGGACGGATTGTTTGCTAGGATGGTGATGGAGCACCATGATGAGGCTGGTGTAGTAGTGTTTACTAGTCAGGCACCTGAGAATGTGAGCGTGACTAATTTGTTTTACTTGAGAGGGCTGGATGTTGGATCAGTCAACATCCCTTACTTGGTAGCCTGATATTTGAGGAGGTTTGCCACTGGGAGGAAGAATAGGGCGCATATTTCTGGTGGGCAATTTATACCCCAGCTCATTGCTGAGCATTTTAGCTCCATGCTGCGAATACTCCGGATGATGACGTCATTGCATAATAGAATCGGAATTAAATTAAGAAGTGACCTTAATTACGGGTTTTTACAGGTATTAGCCAGTTATTATAGAGATTTGAAATGTATGGTATTTTTGGTTTATCTTGATTTCTTGAATTATCGTATGAGTGCTTATTTTTGTTTATCAATTTATACTTGTTTTACGCGCATTTTGGTATGCGACCACCCACCTATCATTCAACTGGATCTAGTGAAGTGGACCAAGTATATCTAGAGTCTGGGATAGCTCTCCATATAGTGATTTATACATCTAGAATCATAGTTACATAAATATTGTCTTTCTAAGTCTGTATATAGGATACGCTTTGGGCTTAACTAGTTAATTGGATATTGCCAATGGTTTATTGATCGTGTTAACTAGCAGGTAACCTAGATACCTTTGGGAAATTTGCACATTGCAAATGGGAATGTATAATAGTAGTCAAAACTCATGTGATTCACTAACCGTCATAATTATGGTGAAACCGCAGAACAGAAGAATTACATAAAATTATCCGTATGTATTATGACGTGACGATGGGAAACTTCCCGAATTTTGAAGCATAGTTAGGTAAAAAAACTAAAAAAAGAGAAAACTACAAAAAAGAAAGAAAGTTTGAAGATAAGCGTTTCGCAAAGGAATTACCGAAGGAATTACACGAAGGATCAATAATATTGTTGAAACGTCAAAAAACTCAACGATGTAAAGTTTATTGTACACAGTGGAAATATCGCCACTTACCTTGTCGAGTATGTAAAGTTTTAGGGATGATTGAAGTTGACCGTTAAGGGGGGGGAATGGGGGGGGGGAACAGAAACGCTAATTTGGTTGTGTTGTTTTTGATCAATGATCAAGACGTTGTAAATAGTATTGTCTTAATCATGGTAACGGTTAGGAAAAAAGTGTCTAACAACTTGTATCTTAAGTCTTAAGCATTTGTTTTTTTTGATTTTAATTTAAAACAATAATTACTTCCCTCTCACCTAATGATTAGCCATTGGTTTTACGTGAATGGGGATTCATACGAACATGCATGTCTATTCCGTCGTTACGGCCATGTATGTGATGAGTGCTAAAACACACATCATTTATACCCGGAAAACACTATTAATTGGACTAAAAATACTAAAATATGCTTAATTATATTGCAAATATGTTTGTTTGGTATTTTTTATGTCTTGCCAGCACCTTCGCAGCTCAGCAGGACCCACAGCAGTCAGACCCATGATTCCTCTTACCTTTATCTTTTATCTGTACATTTATTATTATTCGTGTCATGATGTATCTAACTATTGAACAGGTTCCCATATTTTTGCATATATATCATGATATGACGTTTTGGTTTGTTTGTATGTGATAGAATCAAGCCTGGCTGTAAGTTCAGCACCAATATGTCCCATGAATAAAGTTACGGAAGCAAGTCAGGATAATTCACACAAAGTGCAAGAATGGAATGAAATGAATTCAAATGAGTGGAAGCTGAAGAAAAGTCTAACTTAAAGACTTCGCTGTAAACAAAAGTGCTTCCCGGGAGACAACCCGGATTGTTATTTAATTTCGTTATCGAGTCTGTCCTCCCAGACATCAATACGGCGTATCTGCTCCATACCATACGGCATATTGATCGTCTGGACGTTATCAGTCTTTAATTTTACTACACTTTAAAAACATTATGGTTATATTTTGAATAAGGCGTATTCACTAACCTGATACGCCGTATCTACAAGACTGACTCGTATTTAGTTTGTTTAGTTTAGTTTAAATTAACCGTAGGTACCAAGATAGGAATACACATGTTCTTCCTATATTTTCTACAGGACCTCGAGAAAGAAATATCGACGAATATTGGTGGAGAATTTAAATTTCTGGAAATCTTAAAGTGTTGGAGTCTTGAAACTTCAAGGCGGCTGTTCAACACAATCTTGCTCATAAACGCAACTTGGAGAATCTACCGAGCAAATATCAGGGGAGTTTCTCATTCTAATTCTTTTTAAATTCCCGTATTTAATGTTTTATATATACAACGAGGACGTTGTATAATTCAAGTGGGGGGATGGAATTAGAATGTTTACTTGTCCTATTTTTCACATTAAAATGATTAAAATGCTTAAATTATGCTCAAATTTAAAAAAAATTCAAGCATACTTTTGTGAAATTACATGTTACATAACCCGCACACAATAACCCTTGTTAGATATTGTGAGGATTTAACCTTTCCGTTTCCAAATCTTTACCCAAATTCCATAAAATATGAGTGTGCCGGTGATGTTGTAGACTTTAGAACTTGGCTTGGTATATCACTCGAGACCGCAATGATAAGTACTATGGATTTAGATAGAGTAACTTGTTTAAATTGGTAAATTTTAGGATTACACCCAAATCGCCTTTACATGTTGCTTATTAACTAACTACACCAGTTAGTTAATTTCCCATTTAAACCCTTTTTCCACTCTCATCTTTAGAGTGATGATCCACTAGAACAACCCGTAGAGTCAATCCTTTAGGAATTACACCAACTATTTGTTTCGTTACACCCTTACACCTTAACCTACCCTATTAGATTAAGTTTAATTTACAGTTGCTAGTTGCATAAAGTGTAAAGTTTGTATTTCCCTAGTCTTGTATCATTTTCTATCTTTGGTGCGGTTGGAAATTTGCACATTGCAAATGGGAATGTATATTAGTAGTTAAAACACATGTGATTTTACTACGGTCACAATTACTGGTGAAACCGAAGAACGAAGAATTACCGAAGGAATTATTCGGAATTACTATGATTGTAAAGATGGTGAAACTACACCAAGATTTAAATGTTGGTAAAAAAATTCAAAAAAATGAGAAAAATACAAAAAGATAAAGAAAGTTTGAAGATAATCGTTTCGTAAATGAATTACCAAAGGAATTAAACGAAGGATCGGTTATTCGTTGATACGTCTAAAAAATCAACAATGTAAAGTATTGTACAAAGTGAAAGATATCGCCACTTGCCTTGTAGAGTATGTAAAGTTTTAGGATGATTGGGAAGTTGACCATTACGGGAATGCCAACTTAGGTTGTTGTTTTTGATCAAGTGATCAAGACGTTGTAAATAGTTGTGTCTTAATCATGGTAACGGTCGAGAAAAAAGTGTCTAGCAACTTGTATCTTAAGTCTTAATCTATTTGTTTCTTGATTTTTATTTAACAACAATTTACTTCCCTCTCACCTAATGATTAGCCGCTGGTTTTACACGAACGGGGATTCATACGAACATGCATGTCTATTACATCGTTACGGCCATGTATGCATGTCTTGTACCTCGTTGGTTTATGACTTTTGGTGAAAGTTATAAGGTTCCTACCCTATATCATTCTTCATCCTAACTGTTGGTTAAATTCGAATATGGATGTGATCGAACACGCATGTCTATCCTGGCGTTCCGGGTGTGTACGTATGCTTCAGCTGCCTTGTTGGAGTGGTACTTCTGGTAAAAGATTGTAAAATGATCAACCGTAAGCCTTTCCATACAACAACCCATATTTATCTTTATAAACTTGTTACTCCTTAGCTTTAGCGGTGGAGATGTGTATCCTTGCCAAGCTTACGATAGAATACTCGTCACGACCGAGCAATTAAGCGAATTAGTTACATGTTACCACATAGATTAGTTGAGTGATTTGAGTGTTTTCATCTTCCTATTTTATGAGGTGTTTGGTTGTGTACTTGTAATAGATCGAATAAATGCTTTAACAAAAAATATCCTTAGGGATACATTTTTAGAAACTTCTAAATGCTACTTGAGGACAAGTAGGATTCAAATGGTGAGATATTTGATGACATCAAATAATGTCTATTTTATAGCATCATTTATCCCATGTTATTAACCCGTTCTGTATAGTTATTGCAAAGAATTGTTACTTAATCGCTTATATTTGAGAATTGCAGTAATTATGAAGTGATTGGTGAAAGATAGCAAAAGACACGCATTATGGAGCTTAAAAGAAGATATTTTGAATATTACTATTCTGAAAACTAATACGTCGTATCCATCAAGGAAGATACGGCGTATCCGTGCCTGCACTCACCAAAGACCACAAATGATGAAGCTCAATACGCCATATCTAGAGATACTCAATACGCCGTATTCAATATATGGAACAAATATAGTATTCTGGAAGATATCAAGCGTGGTCCCTACTCTAAGAAATCCCCAATATGCCGTATCCAACTCCTTGGATACGCCGTATCGAACCGACTTCCAGACCCTATAAATACAAAGCTCAAAATTGAGTTTTAAGTGTGCTAAATCATATTCTCGATACCTAAACCATAAAAGTTGATTTTCAGAGGAGAAAAAGAGAAGAAGAGGTCGAGCAACGTTATCAATTCCATAGCAGACAACGTGTAATTCCTTATACTTTAGTAGTCGTTCAGTTTTTGGTATCATTCGTTAACTCAGTTAGTTTACCTTGGCTAAATAATTGCTCTTGTATTTATTATGATGTTTGAAGGCTAATACCTTCGGGTATTAGCCATTATTATGAAGATCTGAATGTTTGGTATTTGTTTATCTCGATTTCTTGATTTATTGTTGTATGCTTGTTTATGTTTATCAATTTATACTTGTTTACGCGCTTTTGTATGCGACCTATCATTCAACTGTATCTAGTGACACAGACCAAGTAGATCAAGAGTCCGGGATAGCTCTCCATATAGTAATTTATACATCTAGAATAATAGTTACACTAATATTGTCCTTTTAAGTCTGTGTCTAGGATACGCTTCGGGCTTAACTAGTTAATTGGATATTGCTGATGGTTTATTGATCGTGTTGACTAACAGGTGACCTAGATAATTCAACAAGTAACATTCTGATTCCATTGGATAGTTGGACAAGTGGACTACTAGTGTATAAATTGCCAATAAGCGGTAAGTGGGTAAAGTCTCTATGAGCTAGGGTTTAACAAGATCATTGTTGCCTTAATCCCTAAGATAGATTATAATCAGCAAATAAGGATGCTTTATGCGGATGCTTTAATTATGACAGAATTATTGTGTCTAGGTCTTAGGATGATGTAACGCCTAAGTCTTAAGAATGATATGCCATCTCGAGAGAAGAAATCATTGCACTTAATAAACAAACCAACTTTCTAACTCAGATGGTTGATAATGGTTTTTTATATAGTTTTTCTTATATAAGGTCGGACCGCTGCTATTTTATTTGTTAATTAGCTAGCTCGGTGGGTTAAGTGCCTTGAATTGATTGTTAAGAAGTGGTCTGCAATCATACGTGCAGTCTGTCTCAGCTGAAAACCCCCTTTTTTGTGTTAGAATTAAGATATTAGATGGACATAGGTTTAACAATAGGTTTGAATAGAATAGAATTAACATAGATTTATAGTCTAGGGTAAAATATGCAACCTAGTTCTCTATAACCAGTGCTCTGATACCAATCTGTAACACCCCCAAAAATCACAACGCAGCGGAATACCACTTGGGGTGCTACTTCATAATACACAGCGCTAGATACAAGAGAACGACCTCTAAAAAGTGTCGTTTGTAAAACAATCTCGTTGATTTTCTGAAATCAAAATAATAGTTGTCCCATAATTGCATCACAATGAAAAGCTTGAAAGCAACACAACGAGATTTGATCATTTGTAGAAATCCAAGTATGAAATCTTGTCAATTTAGACTCCAATGCACATCAGATAATCCAAGCATTTAATTCACCTGAGAAAAACATGCTTAAAAAGGTCAACATAAAGTTGGTGAGTTCATAGGTTTAAGACTCACATTATAAACTTTCCAAAACCAATTACTGCGATTATCAAAACAATATAGGACAATTATGCAAAATATGAACTTATGCTAACATGCAATCCACATACTAGGTAGGAACGTTACCCCCGATCCATTTCAACAACTAGGTAGGAACGTTACCCCCGATCCATTTCACAACTAGGTAGGAACGTTACCCCCGATCCATTTCACAACTAGGTAGGAACGTTACCCCCGATCCATTTCACTTACGCACCTAAAAGTCTACCAGCTGGAGCTTATACTTAGGCCTGGATCACAATACTGGGTAGGCGTACCCCTCCGATCCCAAATCACTATTATTGAGTAGGCGTACTCCCCGATCCCAAATCAATAACACTTGACATGTCAATATAGAACATGCAAGTAAACCACATTCAACATGCAACAATAAGTCATATAGCAGACACATAATGTCCACATGAAAGCAAAACACATAATCACAGCAATTCAAAACATTTAGCATCATTTCCATCCCAATGTAAAAACATTTAAAAGTGGGACTATGAAACTCACAATATCCTTTAAAAACAATCACATTGTTATAAGATAACCCAGTAAGTAAAGAGTTTGTAGACAAGCATGTATTTCCCCCTCGCGGGTTTATAAACATTCAAAAGATTGAAAAGCGAGGTTATGAACTCACATTGATGATGAAGAACGATTGGCAGATAGGCATCTAATATGCACAATACGAACGGAAGACGAAGCGGCTCGATCAAGAAGTTGCAACTAATCTTAACGGCTAAGATCCACTAGCCTAGGATAATATATTTGGGTTCCCCGATGAATAGTCACATCAACGCGACCCGTTGATAAAGATTTAGATTCCCAAGTTGTAATAGTTTGGTGGTTGGTTAAATAAATAAATTGAAAATAAACCCAAAGCGTGTAATATATTCCGTATATATTTCATGTGAAAAATAACCCTTATATAACTCATAAAGACAAACAATCCAAAGATTAATGAAAAGTATAATATACCTTGCAGGTATTATATAATAAGTGTGAATAATTACTTAAATCAATTAGTTTGACATCAATTTAATTAATGAAAAGGCTTTGTACAAAGGTTGACACATGTCTTAACGTTATGAATTAATCAAACCATGTTTGTAACAGTTTATAATCATTATAAAATATAAATAATATTTTATAAAATATATTTCGTTTCTTCGACGGGTCGTTTCTAAAACAGTTGTCTCAATGTAAAAATATAGTTTTCGTTTGTTGTCAATTTACGACGTAGTTATATTTTAATATATCTTTAAAATATGACATAGTCCTTTTATCGGTCTCTAAAATGATAGCAGTTTTAGTGAACCATTAATAAATATATAAATTTATATAAAATTTCTTCATGACTTTCCCGTTTATATAACGTTTTCCATTTTTGCAAAACCCGACGTTTTCCCTTAATCAATATATGATGAAATTATTCGCTTTCTAATATTTCCAATGTCTGCGTGTTCCAGATATAATATATATATGTTATTATATCTAATCTAAACAAAATAATATAATTTACATTTATTTAACCATTATAAACCACCAATTTATATATCCGGTTTTTAAATATTTATAAAACCTTGTAATAATTTTTATTAATCAATTTCATTAACCAAACGAACCCTTATAGAAACTGCTCACCCAAACGCGTCCTGTATGGCGTTTTCTGCCAAAACCAAACACCCCTATTGCTGCCACTATACCAAACGCAACCTATTTTGTGTTCGCTGTCCCAAACAGCCCATTCGGCCTGTTAAACCCACAACCAAACACACCCTAATTTGTCACTAATAACCAAACGCACCCTAACCGTGGCTGCTAGACCCCAAAACATCTTTACCATGGCTGTTATAATCTAAACCAACACGCCCTACCCGCTTATAACCAAAACCAAACGCACCCTACACGTGCCAAACCCAAACCAAACACCCCCGTTTGGCTGCCATAATACCAAACGGACCCTAATTTGCTACAAATCAAACGAACCCCGCTGTGGTGAAACCCACAGCTAACAAACACCCTTTAGGGCGGTGGCGGCCACCCATCGCAGCCCCGTGTGGTGGATGCCACCGTCAAAACAAACACCCCTAACTGCTATAAACCCAACCCGAATGCACCCTATAGCGGCGGCAGCCCGCCAAACGCGCCCCATAGTGGCGGATGCCGCCCCCTTTCGGCTGCCAACAACAAACCCACGAACACCCCTAGTTGTTTTATAAACAAACCAAACGCCCCATGGCTGTTAGACCACAACAAACGCACCCATCTCGGGTTTAATAAAACGAACGCACCCTTTTCGGGTGGTGGTGATGACGGTATGGTGATGATGATGACGGTGAGGATGGTGGCGGAGTGACGGCGATGGTGGTGTTGGTTGCGGTGGGACAGCAGCCGGAGATGAGACAAAGGCGAGTGGAGGAGAGTGAGTATGATGAACGGGTAGATCGGGCGAAGAGGAACCATTTTGGACTTCACCGGAAAACTCCGCCGGAAAAGTTTTTCGGCGGCGGCGACGTGGTGGCCGGCGGCGGCAGGGTGGCCGGCGATGGGGGAGGGCTGCCGGAATTTCATGGGGAAGGAGATAGTGTTTATAAATGTATGTGTGTATATTTGAGATGGAAATGAAATTTTTGTAATAAAAATTTTATTTATATTAAAACTTTAAAATTAAATGACAAGTATTAAATAGTTTAGGGTAAAAAGTGTAACTTTTTCATATACTTTTTGATAGAAGCGGTTCGGGACTCATTTGAGCGACTTAACGGATGATTCAACGCACGAAACTTGCGCCATTGTTTTTCGAATCATTTTTCTGATAAAAATGAGTATTCACTTGATAATATTTCATAAATATTTTATAACATTTAATAAAATATTTGTTATTTATTTTGTGAACCGGTTACGCATTGTCTGAAGTAAAAATGGATTTTAACTCGAATATTCGCGTCTTCAATAAACGTCACTGAATAAAATGTTAAATAATTTATTAAATATTCTCATTTAATAAAACGTGATAATTAAATGTAATTTAATTATTTTTGTGTTTCTAAAATCTTGCGAGGGCATTTCAGTCACCTTCTGACTGTTTTCGGGTCTCGGTCAAAACTAAAAAGTTGTCAGGAATGTTGTTTTACATCAAATTGCTTTAGAGTCCGAATAATGAAAACGTGCTTTAGATGGTCGTTCTTATAAGTCAAGCCAGACCCTAAAAGTCAACGATTGAAATCGTCATTCAAAAATTCGAAAATTCTCGGATGTTACAAACACCCTACTTACCACGAAACTACTACCGATCGGGTACACTGCCCGTTAAAGTGTTGTTTTTGGTTTAGTCGGCAAAATATAAATTTAAAACTTGAATCAATAAATTATACACCACACAATGACACATCAAGTATTAATAAATCTGTAATTCTTGCTCATGAAATCAACAATGAGGAATCTTTCGAGCAAAACATCAAGGGAGTTTCTCATTCTAATTCTTTTATTTCTAGTTTTTAATGTTTTATCTATACAATGAGGACGTTGTATAACTTAAGTAGGGGGATGGGAATTAGAACGTTACTTGTCCTATTTTTCACATTAAAATGCTTAAATTTGCTCAAATTTAATTTTTTTTCAAGCATACCTTTGTGAAATTACTAGTTACATAACCTGCACACATAACCCTTATTAGATATTATGAGGATTCATCCTTATCCGTTTCCAAGTGTTTACCCAAATTCCATAAAAATATGAGTGTGCCGGTGATGTTATAGACTTTAGAACTTGGCTTGGTATATCTATTCGAGACCACAATAATGAGTACTATAGATTTAGATGGAGTAACTTGTTTAAATTGGTAAATTTCTAGGATTACACCCAAAAAGCCTACATATGTTGTGTTATTAACTAACTATACTGGTTAGTTAACCCCCGTATAAACCCGTTGTTTACTCTCATTTTAAGAGTAAGATACCCCTAGAAAAACCAGTTGAGCCAATCTTTTAGGATAAACACTAACTATTTGTTGTGTTACACCTTTACACCTTAGCCTATCCTGTTAGATTAAGTCCATTTATCAGTTTCTAGTTGGTTAATGTGTAAAATATGTATTTCCTGTATCCTGTGTCATTTTCTATCTCTAGTATGGTTGAGAAATTGCACATTGCAATTAGGAATGTAAAAAGTAGTCAAAACTCATGTATTTTTACTACCGTCACAATTATTGGTACGTCCGAAGAATGAAGAATTATCGAAGAAATTATCCGGAGCTATTATCGTGAAGATGGTGAAATTACACCGAGATTCGTAGTATTGTATTTTTTTTATAAGTAAAAAATCGAAAAAATTAGAAAATTGTAAAAAAAGGAGAGGAGGAAAGTTTGAATATAGTCGGTTCGTTAAAGCTTAAACCGATGATATTATTTGAAGGATCGATTATTTGTTGATACGTGGTTATAAATCAACGATGTAAAGTTTTGTATAAAGTGGTAGATATCGCCACTTGTCTTGTAAAAGTATGTATAGTATGGGATGATAGGGAGTTGACCGTTATGGGAACGCTAACTTAAGTTGTTGTTTTTTATCTAGGATCAAGACGTTTATATATACCGTTGTGTCTTTATTATGGTAACGGTCGGGAAAAAGTATCTAGCAACTTATGCCTTATTTATTTAGACTTAATCTATTTGTTTCGTAAATTTTTATTTAACAACAATTATTTCTCTTTCCTAATCCATATCCTTAGGTCTTACTCGAATGAGGATGCGAGCAATCACATGTGTCTATTCCGTCGTTACGGCCATGTATGTGTGGTTTTATCCGCCTTGTTGGTTTATTACTTTTGGAGAAAAGACTAGATGATCCATAACCTATATCACTACTAGTCCTACTCTTTAGCTTATTCGAGTTAAGGTTTGAATGCAGACATATGTGTCTATCCCATTGTTATGGGTGTGTATGTATGGTCTTTGTCACCTTTTATGGAATATTGGTATCGGTAGAGATTAGATAAAGTGATCAAACCCTTATAAGCCTTATAAAATAAAAACCCAATTTACCTCTATAAACTTGTTACTCCTTAGCTTTAGTGATGGAGTGTGTATCCTTACCAAGCCTATGATAGAATACTCGTTACGACTGAGCAATTGAGCGAATTAGTTACATGTTACCACATAGATTAGTTGAGTGATTTGAGTGTTTTCATCTTCCTATTTCGTGAGGTGTTTGGTTGTGTACTTGTAATTAATCAAATAAATGCTTAACGGAAAAAAAAATCCTTAGGGATACAATTTTATAAACTTCTAAAGGCTACTTGAGGACAAGTAGGATTCAAGTAGGGGGGTTATTTGATGACATCAAATAATGTTACTTTTATAGCATCATTTATCCCATGTAAATTACCCATTTTGTATGATTATTGCAATAATTATTACTTAATCGTTTATATTTAAGAATTGAAGTAATTATGGAGTACTTGGTGAAGATTGGCTAAAAGGCATGCATTCTTGAGCTTAAACGAAGAAATATGAATAAACTGACTGTAACATCCTATACGCCGTATCCATCAAGGAAGATATGGTGTATCTGTGCCTGCACTTCAAAAGAAACCACGAAGATACAAATACGCCGTATCCAAGAGACATCAATACGCCGTATTCAATATAAATTAATAAAATATTCTGGAAGATATCGAACGTGGTCCCTACTCTAAGAAACCCCCGATACGCCGTATCCAACTCTCTCGATATGTCGTATCGACCAAATTCCGGACACTATATATAGAAAACCTAAAAACAGGTTTTCAGTGTGCTTGATCATATTTTCGATACCTTAACCACAAAAGTTGATTTTCAAAAAACAAGAAGATCAGAAGAGGTCAAGCAAAGCTATGAATTCCATAGGAAACACCTTGTAATCTCCTATACTTCAGTAATCGTTCGATTTTTGACATCATTCGTTTAACTCAGTTAGTTTACCTTGGTTGGATTATTACTCTTGTATTGATTATGATGATTAAGGGCTAATACCCTTGGGTATTAGCCATGATTATGAACATTTAAATGTTTGATTTGTTTATATCGACTACTTAATTTATCATTGATTGATTGTATATGTTTATCAATTTATATTTGTTTACATGCTTTTGTATGCGACCTATCAATCAACTAGATCTAGTGATACCGACCAAGTTAGCTAGATGCCGGGATGGCTCTCCATATAATGATTTATATATCTAGAGAAATAGGATCACAAATAATGCCCTATCTTTGCCTTTAGATTAGTGAGCATAGCTGGACCAGCAGGTGAACCTGGGATCAACGTGTACATTCTTAGTCAATTGGTAAAGACTTAGATAGTGGACTACTAGTATATAAATTGCCATTAAGCAGTAAGTGGGTAAAGTCTTTATGAGCTAGGGTGAAAAAGCCTAATTGTAGGCTTCATAGATCGTTTTGCCCATCTAGGATATCATAACATTAATCACGCAGCGGAATAACAAATAAGAACAACGATGTTATGAACAAGGTTTTTATTCATAAACTATATACTATTCGACATAATCATTCGACTATGAACTATTACATAAAATAATAAGCTAACTATTAGACTCTCATTGGAGAGATCTAACTATGATGGATGATAAAACTATTCACCCTACCTTTCTTTATATACTAGAGAGGCTAGGGTTTACAAGAAAACCTAGCTTTGATAAGAAGCTAACTTAATATTGCACATTAAGTCCTTGTTGTTTCATCTTTCTTCTTTTCTTCATATGTGGTTTTTGTAAATCATCAAATCTCAATCCCACCAATCTCCCCCTATCTATATTACAAAACAATCTCATGTATGAAACATCTTCAAAGCTTCCCCTTGACTTAAGATCTTCTTGTACATGTCACCACTCATAAATAAGCTGCAAACCATATAGTCTTCTTCCCCTTTTTGTAATCATTAAATAGGGGTCATCTGTAGATAAGCAACTTGTGAACACTTCCCCTTAAGTGGTACATGTAGATGGTTAAACATGTTAACAATAAGCTTCCCCTGAAAGTATGCTAACCATCTCTTTGAATCACGAAATCAGTTGGCTTCAAATAGTAATTATTAATGAAAAACATCTAAGTGCAATAATATCATCCTCTCTCATGTGACTGTTGCCTCATTCGGCGATCTACTTGTAGTCCTTGTTTGTACCGTTGCCTCACCTCGGCGATCTACATTACAAAAAGGAGTACCCTTGTCACATAATTGATTAAAAAGCCATTGCATCAAATGTCTTCACAATACTTTCCACAACAAGCCATCATCGTTCGGGTCCAAAAACTAGCAGAATTAACCATAAGCCTAGAAGATTTAACTAAGTAATGCTAGCAGAATTAACATTCAAAATTAACATTCAAACCAAATAGCAACACTTTTTCTGTCCCAAAGCTGTCACTATCATGTCACT
The DNA here is from genome assembly GCA_026074375.1 of Tanacetum coccineum. Taxonomy (NCBI): domain Eukaryota; kingdom Viridiplantae; phylum Streptophyta; class Magnoliopsida; order Asterales; family Asteraceae; genus Tanacetum; species Tanacetum coccineum. The sequence continues at coordinate 1,636 of BQNB010069452.1, read as the reverse complement.
AACTTGTCACAAATCTATTGCAAAACTGTCACAAAGGCCCATGCTCCTTCCTCCCATACCCTTTAGTGACACAAGATCTATCACTGTACTATCGCAACCACCAGTATTAAACATATATAACCAGTATTAACCTTTAACCTTGGCAGGATTAACTATGAAGGAGCAGTATTAACCACGAAGCGACCAGTATTAAAAACGTATGACCAATATTCATCCATACAACAACAATACCTGAGCAGTACTAAGTTTTACATGGACAGTACTAACTCGAAATTGATAGCAGTATTAACTTCACATTTAATAACCACGAATCTGTATATATGGAAGTTATACTAGGATCAAACACAATCCCTAAAAATCAGGAAATTCTTATTTAAAGCAGATCTTATCTCATTATTTGCGAATCATAACCAAACTTACTTCCATAATCCACGTATAGAATCACAATCCAAACTCTTGTGACGTCAACCAATATGAGTACTTACTAGAATCAAACCAAGGATTAATACCTGTTGTTTCTTTGTAAAACACACCTTCGCAACCTGCTGCTGTAATATTAGAATAAACACCATATAACATGCTGCCAAATCAAATCAACACAATCATCAAACCATAACCTGTACGCCTACCAACAGCATCTTCTAATGTCGCACATAATTATGAACCCACTCAGCAGCCAATCCATCTGAAAACGAACACCATAACTGATGTACACGAACAGATCCATAACACATACAAACACCAAATAATCATAGTCGTCTTTTTTTCAGTCACTAAACTGTCACTTTGGCAGCCATATATGTAACGAGCAGAATTAGGGTTTTAATTATCTCTGCTTCATTCCCAAAAACAAACACGAACACTTTTTTTTAAAGACAACCCTTTAAAAGTGTCGCAAAAACCCTAAAAACACCATAAATCGATCATAGACCAAACAGAAAACTTTGACTTTTTCACATCATAAAGTCGACTTCAAATACACCTTGTAACATCCTAGATATCAAGAGCCCGCTCTGATACCAACTGAAAGAGCCTAATTGTAGGCTTCATAGATCGTTTTGCCCATCTAGGATATCATATCATTGATCACGCAGCGGAATAACAAATGAGAACAACAATGTTATGAACAAGGTTTTTATTCATAAACTATATACTATTCGACTTTAATCAGTCGACTATGAACTATTACATAAACTAATAAGCTAACTATTAGACTCTCATTGGAGAGATCTAACTATGATAGATATCAAACTATTCACCCTACCTCTTTTTATATACTAGAGAGGCTAGGGTTTACAAGAAAACCTAGCTTTGATAAGAAGCTAACTTAATATTGCACATTAAGTCCTTGTTGTTTCCTCTTTCTTCTTTTCTTTATATTTGGTTTTGTAATCATCAAATCTCAAATCCCAACAAAGTCTGACCAAACTGTTAGGCTGGTAAAGGAGGGAACACATGTGGAGGATTAATAATATACTCAATTTTGGTCGGATACGACGATGTTTTACCATTTGCTACCTTTTGGCTTTTTTGGGCTTCCAGTTTGGGCCAGCCTATTTTTTTTAACTTAGTCTACATTTGTAGCGCGAGTATAATAACGTGGAACATACAAGTAGGCAATATGAAAAAAGTTATC
>BQNB010069451.1:0-33483 GCA_026074375.1 Tanacetum coccineum | reverse complement strand
GGGGGTTTTCAGTCTGAGAGACTGGCACAGGTTTTGTTGGTAACTAAAACCAATTCAAGACATTAAAACACATGCAAGCAAATTGATAAAAGATAAAAGAGCGGTCTAGCCAAATATAAGAAAACTGTATTAACCATTATTAATCCAATTAGAATGTTGGTTTGTTTATTAGTGTAATGATTACTTATCTCGAAGCGGCATATCATTCTTAAGACTTAGGCATTATTTCTTCCTAAGACCGGGACACGTAGAATCCTGTCACAATTAAACGCATCCGCATATAGCATCCTTATTTGCTGATTATAATCTATCTTAGGGATTAAGGCAATGGTGATCTTGTTAAACCCTAGCTCATAGAGACTTTACCTACTTACTGCTTAATGGCAATTCATACACTAGTAGTCCACTAACCAAGTCTTTACCAATTGATTAGAACGTACTCGTTGATACCAAGGTCACCTTATGGCACAACTAAGCTCACAATCAAAGGGTGAAGATAGGTCGTTAATTATGATCCTATTGGTGTAGATGTATAAATCACAATATAAAGAGCTATTCCGGCATCTAGATTACTTGGTATGTATCACTAGATCCAGTCGAATGATAGGTCACATACAAAAGCACGTAAACAAGTATGTTGATAAACATAAACAAGCAATTCAATGATAAATTAAGAAATCAAGTTAAACAAACCAAACATTAAGATCTTCATAATAATGGATAATACCCGAATGTATTAGCCTTCAAACGTCATAATTAATACAAGAGTAATGATTTAGGCAAGGTAAACTAACCGAGTTAACGAATGATATAAAAAACTAAACGATTACAAGAGTATAAGAAATTACATGTTGTCTCCTATGTAATGAATCGCGTTGCTCGACCTCTTTTTGCTCTTTTTCTCCTCTGAAAATCGACTTTTATGGTTTAGTTATCGAGAATATGATTTAGCACACTAAGACTCGTTTTTTGAGTTTTCTATTTATAAGGTCTGAAGTCGGTTCGATACGGCGTATCCAATGACTTAGATACGGCGTATTGGGGGGTTTCTTGGAGTTGGGACCACGTTTGATATCTTCAAGAATATTTTATTCCCATAAAGCTTGAATACGGCGTATTGCCTTTCCTGGATACGGCGTATTGGATCTTGTTTCCTTCATGGTCTTTGGTGAGTACAGGCATAGATACGCCATATCTTCCTTGATGGATACGGCGTATTAGTCTTTAGAACAGTAATCTTCAAAATATCTTCGTATAAGCTCCAGAATGCGTGCCTTTTAGTTAATCTTTACCAAGTACTCCATAATTACTGCAATTCTTAAATATAAACGATTAAGTAATAATTCTTTGCAATAATTATACAAAATAGGTGAATTACATGGGATAAATGATGCTATAAAATAGACGTTATTTGATGTCATCAAATATCCTCCCACTTGAATCCTACTTGTCCTCAAGTAGCCTTTAGAAGTTTATGAAAATGTATCCCTAAGGATTTTTCCGTTTAAGCATTTATTTGATTTATTACAAGTACACAACCAAACACCTCACGAAATAGGAAGATGAAAACACTCAAATCACTCAACTAATCTATGTGGTAACATGTAACTAATTCGCTCAATTGCTCGGTCGTGACGAGTATTCTATCATAGGCTTGGCAAGGATACACATCTCCACCACTAGAGCTAAGGAGTAACAAGTTTATAAAGGTAAAATGGGTTTTTATTATAAGGCTTAGGGTTGATCATTCTACAATCTTTCACCAAAAGTACCACACCAACAAGGCAGCTGAAGCACACATACATGGGCATAATAACGGAATAGACATGTGTGTTCGATCACATCCTCATTCGAGTTTAACTAAGGGTTAGGATGAAGAATGATATAGGGTAGGGATCTTCTAACTTTCATCAATAGTAATAAACCAACAAGGCAGCTGAGACATGCATACATGGCCGTAACGACAGAATAGACATACATGCTCGTACACATCCTTATTCGCGTAAAACCCATGGCTAATGATTAGGAAAGGGAATTAAATTGTTGTTAAATAAAAATTACGAAACAAATAGACTAGGTCCAAGATATAAGTTGCTAGATACTTTTTCCCGACCGTTACCATGATAAAGACACAACTATTTATAGACGTCTTGATCATTGAAAAAAAACAACAACCAAAGTTGGCGTTCTCATAACGGTCAACTTCCCAATCATCCCATACTTTACATACTTTTACAATACAAGTGGCGATATCTACCACTTTATACAAAACTCTACATCGTTGACTTATAAGACGTATCAACGAATAAACGATCCTTCATATAATTCCTTCGGTCTAAGCTTTTGCGAAACGATTATCTTCAAACATTCCTTCTCTTTTTTTTGCGTTTTTTTCTAATTTTTTCGATTTTTTTTCTTGCTGTACTACGAAACTCGGTGTAATTTCACCATCTTCATGATCATAATAATTCCGGATAATTCCTTCGGACGTACCAATAATTGTGTTTAGGGGTGAAAACGAGCCGAGCCGAGCTCGAGCCTATCAGAGCTCGAGCTCGGCTCGTTTATATTTCACAAAGCTCGAGCTCGAGCTCGGCTCGTTTCGAGCTTTAAGAGTTGAGCTCGAGCTCGGCTCATGGTATAATATAAAAAGCTCGAGCTCGGCTCGTTTATGATGCACTCATAAAAAATAAAGCTTGTTTTCTTAAGCTTATTTGTTCGTGCTCGTTTATCTAGAGCTCGTTATTTATTTTGAGCTCGTTTACTAGAGCTCGTTTAGGCTCGCGAGCCTAGTCGAGCTTTGTACACAAAGCTCGGGCTCGGGCTCATTTATTAATTGAGCTCCAATTTAGGCTCGAGCTCGTTTAGGCTCGGCTCGTTCGAGCTTTTTACCGATCCGATCCCGAGCATTTTACGAGCAGCTCGACTCGTTTTTACCCTTAATTGTGTTGGTAGTAAAAATACATGAGTTTTGACTACTTTATACATTCCCATTTGCAATGCGCAAATTTCTTCCCAACCGTACCAAAGATAGAAAATTGACACAAGACTCGGAAAATACATACTTTACACTTTAAGCAACTAGCAAATGATAAATGGACACAATCTAACAGGGTAGGCTAAGGTGTAAAGGTGTAACGAAATAGATAGTTGGTGTAATTCCTAAAGGATTAGCTCTATTGGTTTATTCTAGGGGTATCTTACTCTTAAGATGAGAGTAAACAAAGGGGTTTATACGGAGATTTAACTAACCAGTATAGTTAGTTAATAAAACAATATATAAAGGCTTTTTGGGTGTAATCCTAGAATTTTACCAATTTAAATAAGTTACTCCATCTAAATCCATAGTACTCATTATTGTGGGCTCGAATAGATATACCAAGCTAAGTTCTAAAGTCTACAATATCACTGGCACACTCATATTTTATGGAATTTGGGTAAACATTTGGAAACGGATAAGGTTAAACCCTCACAATATCTAACAAGGGTTATTGTGTGTGGGTTATGTATCAAGTAATTTCACAAAAGTATGCTTGAATTTTTTTTAAATTTGAGCATAATTTAAGCATTTTAGTGTGAAAAATAGGACAAGTATCATTCTAATTCCATCCCCCACTTGAATTATACAACGTACTCGTTGTATAGATAAAACATTAAAAACGAGAATTTAAAAGAATTTAAATGAGAAACTCCCCTGATATTTTGCTCGGTAGATTCTCCAAGTTGAGTTTATGAGCAATAATGTGTTGAACAGCCGTCTTGAAGTTTCAAGACTCCAACACTTCAAAATTTCCAGATCGTATATTCTCCACCAACATTGTCAATTTATTTTCTTTCAGCGAGGTCCTGTGAAAAATATAGGAAAACATGCAAAATCTTATCTCGGGTATCTACGGTTAATTTAAACTAAACTAAATAAATTGTACAAGAAACCGATACGCCGTATCCATAATCTGGAATACGCCGTATCAAGAAACCTGTAAAAAGTATCTAAATACATGTCAGTCTATTGAATACACCGTATCATGTGCATGAATATGCCATATTGACAGAACTGACAATAATGTTTAAAGTGCATAAAAATAAAGGACTGATTGCGTCCAAACATTCAATATGCCGTATGGTATAGAGCGGATACGCCGTATTGATGTCTGAGAAGACAGACTCGATAAAAATTAATAACAATACGGGTTTTTTCTCGGGAAGCACTTTTGTTTACAGCAAAGTCTTTAAGTTAGACTTTTCTTCAGCTTCTTTTCATTCCATCTCATGCATGCTAATGTGCCCGCGTGTGAGCCATTCTTCCATCTTCGTATCTCAGACATATTCGGGTCCTAAGTTTAAGACCCCCTTGAAGAAACTCTTGAACTTTTGGTACGAGTGCGAGATCTCATTCATCTTATCTTCTTCTCTTGCCTTCAGTAATGGTGGGATCTTGTTGCATTGTTCATTAGTGTGGTGTTTAAACCTCGGATGTGATCGCACCATTTGGTAAACTTAATACACTCACTAGGAGTGTAAAAAAAAAACCAATAGCAAGCATAGATCTAAAGCCTTAGAAGGCTAATTCAAATTTCACAAGTTAAAAAGAAATGATAGACTCCCTTGGTGCAAGAACCCCCTTATTTAAACCATAACTTGTTTAATTTTGAAAACTAACTTTTGAAAACTATTTTCCTACTGGTTTTAAACGATACTTAAACTAACTCAAGCAATAGACCTAGTCATTTTGACTTTTAAATGTCAAAGAAGCTTAAACCCCAACACTCCTTATAGGCTGACAAATTTGCCTTAAGCTATCAAACTTGAAATTTCCTGTTAATTAATATATTTAGTAAACAAAGCATATTAACCAGATCTTAAACAGCTTATATTAAACTTAATAAACATAAATCAACAATCTACTTAAGCTTAATCTAGAATCTAAGCTATGCTAACTATTTTTATGGTTTTTGAATAGATATTAAGGGACATAAACACTAATCTAAGATCTAACTATACTAAGCTAAAACAGATGGTTTATAAGCACTAAGAAACAAGTTAAAACACAAATAAGCAATAAGAAAATAGATAAGCACTTTAAATAAGCAAATAAGCAAATCTAAGCTAATTAAGCAATTATTAAGCTAAAACTTAAAATTAAAGATGACTTACAATGAGCCTAGCTAAACAAGGCTTAAAATGCTCGTAGAGCTTATCTACTAGCTCTGGCTTATTTACAATAAGACAGTAATAGTCCATGGGAGTCCTTCCATATTTGACTCCTCTTCCATAAGCTTATAATCCAAATAAGACAAGGTGAAAGGATATTCAGCTGAATTTAAGAGTTAAAAGGTATGGTTAAGGTAAGATTTGAGCTCAATTACTAGCTTAGAGACTAATAAGAGCTTATTCAGTAGCTTATGATATTTAGCTTAGCATTTAATAGGAAAAGTGAGAGCTTATGAAAACAAAGAGATTATGAGAGACTATTTAAAAACTGAATTTCATTAACATAAAACTTGATTACAATGCTTAAAAGGAAGAATTACAAAGTTAAAAGGAAATTTAAGCTAAAAATTGAAAATTACGCTAAAACTAAAAGCTACTATCTAGATAGATCCTGTGTGTGTGATAGTGAGTGCTATATATAGCCTGAAGCTGAACATTCTAGGCCTTCCTTGCTGCCCACGCTCCTTTTGATCTTATCCGTACAAATCTTCAATCATTGGATCTCTCTTTTGAGCTGTTAGATTACTTTACACTCTCACATGGATTGCCAAGCTGGCAATCCTTATGATACAGACCATTGTTTTTGTTTGTGAGTGCTTTAAGATTAAAATCAACACCCCTTTGCTTTTCATTTCCTGCCACGTATCTTCCTTAGACTTAAGAGAGCCAATAAGAAAGTGCTTATTTGAACAAATCTAACCCTAAGCCATCATGTTTGTGATCACTTGAATAGTCTAAACCACCCTTCAATTTAGAATTGCCCTTTGTTTTGACTGCGTTGTGAATTTTGGGATGATGAATGAACAGTGTTCATTTCTTCGCGCCCTTTTTTCTTTTTAACTGAATAATGGAAAAATTCTTTGAAACTTTGGTAGTATTACAATATTGGTGTCCCTCTTTTTGTTTATTAAAATCCTAGTGGAAAATAAAGCTTTCATATTTGGCAGTTTAAGTCCCAGTGTTTAAAAAAGGTATTGTACTAGGTTTATGGGCATTTGGTTATGGACTTGATATCCGGGTAAATGTTTTAAGAGATTTTAAGGACCATTAAGGATCCAAGGACCATTTGTGTAATCTTTTGGAACTTGAAGGACTAAAGTGAAACTATTTTGGGTTTTGTCCTTTTGTGGTTGACTTCTGTTGACCAAGGTTGACTGGATTTTGACTTTCTTTGGCTTTAGCTTTGAATCTTTGGCTTCTCTTATACTCTTCTGATTCCCGTGTTCGTGTTTTGCCCATTTTTGACAGTTTTCTTGTGATATTTGATATATCCGTACCTGCATACACAAAACACAAAAACAAGCCTATATCCTTGCCATTTTAAGTCTGTTTTGAGTCATTTAGGTCATTTTGGTGTTAAACAACGGATATGTGTATTACAACTTATCAAAATTCCCCAAACTAAACGATTGCGTGTCCTCACGCAATATTACATGCCTTAATAACGCAAATAACCTCAAAACTTCCCAAACTAAACCTTTGAAAAGTAGCAAAGAGTTTTGTTGAGAGAGCTAAGAGATCACAAGTTATAAAACACCCGAATTCCCATTTTTAAATTTTTTATTTTTTATTGATTTTTCTTGATAGAATATCTAACTACAACTTATTCTTGTGTTGACATAATGTATTGTTTCTATTACCTTAGTGGTAACTTTAAGGATCATAGAACAAAAAAGCACAATTAAGTGTCTAAAAGATAACTTCATCATTCCCGATTTTTTATTTTTCCCATGCTAAGTTTAAAAATAAGATCATTGTTAAGTACGAACTAAAATGCTAAGACTACTTATAATTACAACTTGCGAATTTCTCTTCCCGACATAAATCATATATTTAAGTGTGTGTGTGTGTGTTCAAATTAATTTAAACCATTAAATCCACAAATTAAGATAGTTGAAATCCGACTAAGCTTTACACATGGGCCTTTTGGGCTAATATGTTAATCACTTAGTAAGATCACAACTCTAAGCAAACAAAAACCTCCTTAAGTTAAGACAACGTTGGTCACTTTTGTCCCAATATACTTTACTCTCTAGCATCCCATCTCATCGGGTAAGTGCTAAGGCTTTTGACACCCCATCCGAAGAATAATAATCGAGACGCATGAACTTCCGATGAAAAAACCTTGTAGACTTTTGCAAACGTTAGTTCAAAAGAATACCTTGGTTTTAGAAACGAAAATTTTTGCTATTTATTTTCTAACTTGCAACATTATTATTACTATTTACATTATTAGGCTAGAAACCGGTATCACTTTTCTTTCGACGACACATCGACCACGCCTCCGACAAGAGTCAGTGTACTTATTATGATACCAACCCTAAATATACATCCTCCACCCTTTCTTTCGATGTCACATCGGGAGCGAACCGACAAATGCCCATGTACTTTATTGCGATGGAGTTTGTATATTAATTATTAATACTAAGGATTTATAACTTGCATCATTTTATTCACCAACTATTTTTTTTATATTATTATTATTAATTCAACATATTATTTTTGCAAATAGAAAAATTTCATTTTAGAAAACCAAAGTATAAACTTGAACTAAAATTCTTATTTACCAACAATGTTGACTTCATCATCGATAAAGCTTTTTCTCTGAATATGTTGATTAGACTTTTAAGAGTAAAACTCTAATTTGTAAAAATTAAAGAGAACACGTATAATTAATCATTTTAAGAACTCCGGGGAAGAAAAACCACAAGTTATTCTTATAAGCCTTTAAGTTTTCCAAATAAACCTTGTTTAGCATCCTAATTCGTAATCAACACTATCATCTCTTATTCTTTGCAATTTAAAATCTCTAATAAAGAAATTCGCAAATACTTAGCCTATATAAAATCCAACTCGGCATATTTAAAATCTACTTGAGATTAGCACAAGCTTCATATACTAATTATATCAAGTCTAGCATGTTTTAAGCTACATGAGACTAGCACAATACCAAACTTATCATCGTTAATTTGTTAGGGAGAAAGTTAGAACTCTAGAACTTCTGCTCGAATTCGAAAATTAACTTTTATTCTTACCAACGGAAAACCTACATTCGTGTCTTAACACTTATTCTTTATCAACTACTAATATATATATTTTTTTTCATTCTTTCATTTTTTACAAATAAGAACTTAAAAATTTAAAATTTTTGCTATTTTTGTGGGAAAACGGGTACGTGAGAACAAAACAATAAGCAAGCAACATCAAATCGATAGATTCCTTCCCCAAACTAAAACGAAACATTGTCCTCAATGTTTAAGGGCGGGTCTCTACGAAAATCTAAGCCTTTTATAATTATGCAAAGATAGACGTGAATCGATAGAGAAAGGATATCGGATCTCCCCAAACTAATTTACATAACAAAGGATAGGAAGCTCGAGTGAAACGGGACACAACACCGAACACGAGAGGCTTCAGAAATTGTTGGGTCAATCCTGCAAACAATCACAAGTACAAACAACAAACAACGAAAGATCAGAAGAGGCTAGCCTCAACACATCACAACACATTAAAAATAGAAAGAAAATAGAAAAGGATAGGCATGGGGTGAACTCCCTACAAAGCGGCTTGTTTTTTTCACCGAGATCGAAGCTCGACTCGATCCTTGAATTATTCGTCCTTAATGAAGAGTGAAAATGGAAGAGAAAATCTCATCTGGCTTTCATTAAGTTTGGAACAAACATTAAAGCACATGAAATTCCATGCCGCGATGAGAGGACCACCGGTTTTCTAAGTGGAGATGCCGGGGCTCAAATGGAGTCCTTCACCTCCCCTAATGGAGAGAAATGAAGAAAGGAAAAAGATTGAAGGTCAAATTCTGAAACAAGTGGGAAGGGTGGGTAAAATTACCGGCCATAAAATCATGAGTTTAGAAACCACCCTTAAACACTTTTGGTTATAAAAAAACCCCTTCGGTTCAAGGAACATTTCTTAACATCCGGTGGTTCCGGGGGAGGACGAGGAGATAACGGTTCTTTGAGAAATAAGAGAGTCCTAGAGGAAATATTCTCTCTTAAATTCTTCTCTACTGTTTCAAGATTTTTATCCATGAATGGCATATAAACTAATAAAACCTGGTGTGTAATACTTTGTCCTCGTTTTCGAAAGAATTCAAGGTAATACTAGCCGACAACTCCGCAGTGAAAGGTGAGTCGGAATCTAACAAAGGAGGTGGTAAAATACTTGATTCGGTGGAATCAAATGCAACGGCTAAGTCCTTTTTTAAATTCCTTGGTATGGAAAAATGATCGCTTTAAAATCAATGGATTATCAAAAGTGATCTTATTGGCATAACAAAAATAAAACCAACAAAAAAAAAAAGAAATATAAAAGAGAGATACAAAAGAAAATAATAAAAAATAAAATAAAAACAAACTATAAGAGAAAAAAAAAAAAATAACTAAACAAGATAACAGGCAAAAAAAGGCCAAAAAAAACAAAGCCTAAAAACCCCCCCCACTCACCCCCCCACACAGCTTGCCACCCCAACCCCCACCCCCCAACAAAAGACACACGGACCACAAACATACCCCCCACTTCCCTGCCCCACCGCACTGCCCCACCCAGCTCCTAGGAATTATAATAATAAAATATTACCAAGTGGTAATGACATGTTGAAACTTGTCATCTTTCACTATTGATAGCAACACCTTCTTGAGGAAGAGGTTTATATTGGTTTTTTATGTAAGAACGTTGCTAAAAGACAAATTATCTTCTTCCTTATCGCAATACGAGTCATCATTCTACATATGAATCGGATCAATGAGAAAAACATCGGCGTCTTCCATGAACAAACCTTCTCTCCGGTGAGAGTAGGGGAAGTAGGATTGCTACTTGAAACTTCAAGGGTGGGAGAGAGGTTAAGATTAATTCCCGGTGGAATCGAATCACTTTCTTCCGGTGAAGTAAGTATGAAGGAAGGAGAAAACGTAATCTCAACATCCTTATCCTTCTCTTCAAAGAGAGAACACAAGTGCCCTAGATTTGAAACTATCATCGAATTCGAAAAGAGGATTTGAAAAAGTTTGAAACGTTTCTTCATGAATATCCTTCTTATGAATTGAATCATTATTACCCGGTGGTAATGAGTTAGGAAGAGTTGAATTCCATCGTAATTTCTCGAAAGTAACTCACATAGTCTTCATCGGATAAGAACTAGGAAAAAGGGAGCATCGATGGCGTAGTGGTACTAGCCACTAAAACGGATCGTACTTTTGAAAAATCAATGATAGAAATAGCAGACAAATTTCTTTTTCATGTTTTTCTCAATTTATCGACATAATAAAACAAGTTCTTCTTTCCAACTCATAGAAGTCAATTTTCCTTGCGTACAAATCAAATGAGAGCTTTTGCTCGAAGGAAAGGTCCTTCTAGAATATGGCATGTCTCCGGGTCTGGATGAATTTAACACAACAAAATCCGCAAGAAAAGTAAAACATCAACTCTAACTACAACAATCCTCATCGGGCTATGCCCATCGGTGGTGTAACGAACGATTGGCAACTCGAGTGGCCAAACGAGTTGGAGCAAAGCTTCAAAGGCCCCAAGTTGCTTGTAGATAGAATGAGGTAAAAGTTAATTGCTAGCGTCCGGAATCGGCAAAAGCACTAGTCCTATCGAGTTCTTGTAAAGCACACGGAATAAGAAATTTTCCCGAATCTTCAAGCTTCTCGGGAACTTTGTTCATGATGATAGCAAAACATTCAGCTTTTACGATTATGATGGCGATCTCCTCGAGCTTTTCTTTGTTCCTTAGCAACGAGCTTAACAATTTGTTGAACTTTGGCATTTCGACGATAGCATCTTTATTCATCCAACTCTAAATGGAGTTTGTTTACACAATCAAAAATAATAAGATACAAAAAAATCTTTATAATTAATAAAAAAATATAAAAAACATCATAAATAACAAAATAACAAAATAAAAAAAGTGAAAAATTAACAAAAAACAACACAATGTTTCCTGAAGAAAAAAAAATAAAAAAAACACATATCTAATAAGAATTACAGAAAAATAGAAAAAAAATAAAAGAAACAAAAAGAAAAGAAAAAAGCATCCTTTAGAAAAAAAAAATATACATCAGATTGAAAAAATACAATAAATAAACAAAAAGAAAAAAATTAAACAAAAGAAAACAATAAAAATATAAACAAAGAAGAAAGATAAAAAAACAAAGCGAAACAAAAATAAATAAAAAAACAATAAAAGACAGAAAAATAAAAAAAAAAAGAAACAAAAAAAACAAGAAAAGTAATACTTATCAAGATAATAAAAAATAAAATAAAACAGTAAACAATACATAACAAAAAAAAAACAAAACAGAAAAAAACAAAAAAAAAAAACAAAAAAAAAAAAAACCAAAAAATCAAAAACAAAAAATAGATAACAAAAAAAAATAAAAAAAGATGGACCAAAAAACAAACGAGATCACAAAATAAACAAATAAACACAAAAAAAATCAAATAGAAAAAGAAAATCAAAAATCTAAAACTCATAAGAACACATCCATAATATAGATAAAAAAAGAAACGAAAAAAGTAATGTGAAACAACATTACATATAACAAAGCAATAACAAATCAAAACAAACAACAGTAAAAACATAACAATTAAAAAATAAAAACAAACAGAAAAACATCAAAAATAATCACCAAAAAGAAAAAAAGCAAAAGTAATAAGAAACATAAAATCAAGACAGAAAATATAAAAAAAATCATCAAAAAAAAAAATAACCAATAAAAAAATAAATAAAACAGAAAAAAAAAATAAAAATATACACATCGAAATTGAATTGAAATGATAAAAAACAATCAAAAAAACAAAATTAATATCAAAAAATAAAAAAACAACAATCAGCACAAAAAAAAAACAAAAACATAGTTCTATTAAATAAACTAAAAAAAAGAAAATAATAAACATAATAAGAACAAAAAATATAGAAAAAAAAAAAAGACAAAATAAAGTAAAAACAACGACAAATCCTAAAAAAAGAAAAAATCATCAAAAGTAAAAAAGAAATAATAAGGAAAGATAAAAAAAAAAAATAAAAAGAACATATGAAACACATATGAACGTAAAAAACAAAAAAATGAATAATAACAATAAAACAACAACAACAATCAAAAAACAACATGAAACAGAAATCTAAACAAAAAATAAAAACATCCAACCGCAATTAATATTCAAGTAAAAAAAAAAACAAAAACAATAAGAATAACAATAGAATCACAACAAAATTCAAAATAAAAAAGAATTAAAATAATCATTCAAAAATAAAAAAAAAAAACAAAAAATAAAATACATACAAGAAATAAAATAGAGCGAGAAATAAAGATAATAAAAAAACAAACAAATAACAAAGAACAATAAATAACATAAACAAAAATAAAAAAAAACATCAAAAACAAAAGAACAAAAATAACATATAAAAAAAAAGCAAACAAATAAAACAAAGAGAGCCAGTACAAACATAATACATCCTAAAAAAAAACACTAAAAAATAAAAAAACAAAAATACCGCGAAATGAAAAAAAATAAAAACAGAAAAAAAAAAAAAATAAAAGATAATAAAAGAAAAAAAGCTTCCAAAAATATAATATCATAAGAACAAATGTATCAATATAAGACCATAATTACAAAACACAAAAAAACAAAACACAAAAATAAGAAACGAATAAGTCCAAATACAATCCAATGAAAATCATAGATTAAACAAACAAAACTAAAAAAAAATAACAGACATAACAATATAAAAATAGATAAAAAGCAATCAAAAAAGATAAAAAAACCTAAAAAAGAACAAACAAAAAAATAACAAACAAAAAGAATAACAAAAAAGAACAGCCAAAAATGTGAACAAAAAACAATAACAATAACCATAAAACAAAGAAAACAACATAACAAAAAAATAAAAAGATCGACATAAAAAAAAAAAACAGAAAGGACAAAAAAAAGAAAGAATAGCAAAAATATAAAAACTAAATCTAAAACAATAAAAAAAAATAACAATAATAAAAAAAAGAAAAGATACAATCCATACATGAAAAATAAGCCACAAATCATAAAAAAAATAAAACTCCAAAAAAAATATGACGATAACAATACAAAAATAAGAAAAACAATATTAAAAAAAAAGAATATCATACAAAAAAAAATAAATAAAAGTAAACAAAAAAAAAAAAAAAAAAAAAACACTATTAAACAAAAAAACAAAAAAAATAATGAAATACTTAAACAAAAATAAAAAATCAAAAAAAAAAAAAATCTAGAGCACCAAAAAAAACACAAGAACAAAAAAATAACAATAAAAATAAACAAAGAAAAAAAAAATAAAAAAATATCAAAATAAAACACAAACAATTCAGAATAAAGAGAGAACACAGACGAATGAAAATCCCTAAAATATAAAATAAAAAACAAACGCAAACAAAAACCAAAACAAAATCAACAAAACAAAGATTACCAATAAACAATAAAAAAAAACTAATAACAAAACAAAAAAAATCAACAACACAATTAACAAAATAAAAAGAAAAACACAAAAAAAAAAAAAAAATAAAAAAAAAAATAAAGCAATCTGTAAAAAAAGCAGACAAAAATATAAAAATGAATAAATAACAAATAAAATAGCAAAAAAATAAAACTAAAGAAAAACAAAAAACCCAATAAAATAAAAAAATCTTTACAAACCGCTATGGTTGAGCAACTTGGTTTTTTTATCTTATCTTGTAACACCCTCAAATTTGAGTATGCAGCGGAATGTTGAATATCCGAAGGAGTTACTGTATAGGGTCAATACACAAGATCTGAGAACGACTACAAAACGTGTCGTTTTGATAAAAGAACATGGATTAACAAAATCTCTTATGTTACATAATCCTTGGCTTTCAAATTTGTTCAAGCCATACAAATATAGAATTCAGTTCATAACCATTTCCCCAAAGTGTAATAAGACCCCAAATCTTAATGATGACTCTTCATTAATTGGACATTTCCCAATGTATCATCGCACTATACCCCGCTTATTGACCTGAAAACAGGCTTATAAGAGACTGCAACATAAATTGGTGATATTCATAGGTTTAAGTAAATCGATTGAGTCCAGGAACCGCAAGATTTCCAAGTTGATGATTAAGCCAACCAAATGCCAAACATCATAAAAGTAATTACGTTTCCCTAATCTCATGACACCGAAGCTCGACATATATGAATGAAAATATAAAATTTGCCAACAGGTGTCCATGAATGATGTGCTAACCCCGCAACATCCCAGAATCAACATGGTATGCGTTCGTTCCCAGTGCGATAGCTAGTCCACTCCGAACAGGGAATTGTCAATCCCTAATAGATCTATCCATAACATTCGCGCCCACACAATGTAATTCCCAATCACATTTATAGCAACTTAGGCAAACACGTAATCATGGTATAAAATGTACACTTGCGGTCAAATATATAAAACACAGCATTTCTCACCCAAGGATGTAAATCTAATTTAAATAATTGTAAACCATGGGGCTCATGAACTCACCTAAGCAGTTAGTTCCCTGAATGATAATAAATATCCCAGTAAGCATTGATCACACGACAAGTACTCTAAGTAAGTATGGTTTACGTCGTTAGTCCTAAAATGTTATTAGACTAACGACTCTGTATTAAATTAAATCCCATTTTAAATTTTATATATACAGTTATCACTAGTATGTGTGGAGGTGCCCTACGATTAAGCGTATTTACATTCATCGATTAATCTTTAAAAACGTGAAATTTGTTTCCGTTGAATAAATATATGCATATTTAATACTTCTCGATAACAATAATTAATATTACGTAAAACATAAACTATATATGTAAATGACATAAAATCCGTTTATACTCGCTAAAGTCATAAAACAAGACTTTTGTTTTTATCAATAGTAAACATAAGTTTTCTCATATTTACGGTTTTAGTCCTTCGTTTTAAAGTTTTTTATTTATTTACAAGTAAACCTCCAAGTTTTATATATTATAAAAACTATCAACATTTTTAAAAGTTACAACTCTTAGATTTCATATTTACTTATTTCAGATAATGACGAAAAATGGTCCTATGGTCATATAGTTTTCCGAAAAGTGATCGATTTCTAACCTATATACTTTCGGTTAAATACAATATCAGTCTCTCTAGTTTTCGAATTTTAACTTTAAATGTCTATTTGAGTTCCATATTGTTTATACATTTACGAAATCGCCCTTAATAGTTTATAATTTTTCAAGAATACGACTTTAACATTTTATTAAGTTTCGAAAATGGCATAATTAGTACCTTCACTTTCCCGGTTTTCCGTATTTTTACCACGATAAAGTTAAAACAGTTTTAACTTTGCTTTTTTATCTTAAAATAGGTCATAAAAACCGTTGTCTTATTAATAACCTTATTCTTTCGCGCTTATGCTTGCATTATTGGCGCTTATTGTGCCAATAAGGTCCAATACGTTTAAGTTCCTAAAAAGGTTTTAGAAGTTTCAATTTTGTTTTCCTATGCTTATTCGAAACTCATAAGCCGCCGATAAGCTCTTTTTGGCTTATTTAGGCCAATGGGCCGCCATTGGGCCGGTTAAGGCCCGTAATGCTTCCTGAGTTTTAAGAATTCCTTTTTTAGTACCGTTAGTAGCAAACGAGCTTATTTAACTTAATAAGCTCTCGCAATTTAATAAGCTATATTTAGCTTATCTCGAGTTAAAAAACCCGTGTAATCCTCGGTGAGGAAGCTTAATGGGCTCGTTCGTTGAAAGGCTCAGTGGTCCATGACAATACTTCTGTTTCTATTTCCTTGATTTAAAAAACGTATAAAGGTTCGACCACCAAGTTTACTTGTCGTTTTGACCATTATTATGACGTGGAGGACACACACATGCAAACTTACCATTCATTATAATTCGAAGTCCTAATTTGAACTAACGTACCACAAGAAAAATGTTTACATTGAAATAACATGTTAAATTTCTTAAGACATCAGTACCACTTTATAATTTTCTTAAGCTTGTTATTAAGTGAAATCTATAGTCTTTTACGCCACTAATCGTTTTCAGGCACGCACAACGACAAGCATTATTCTGATGTCTATACAAAATCAAACGATATTCGACATAGTAAAATGAAAATGACGCTACATATAAACCAGTTCTTATATTATTCGACATAAGTAAGAATAATTTAGACTTACAAAGGTCCTAAGCAATTAATGGCGTGCGAAATGAATACCCTGACACCCAAACGTGTCTATAACTTCAAAGTTATTGATACCCAAGCTTCCTAGACTTCTTTTAAACGCTCGACAATGATTGAGAAGTAAGATGGTTCGGTTATATTGAATGCCGAATGATTGGTAGTGTAAATGTGTTTTTCAAGATGCTAGAGAGAGTTATAGGGGTGTTTAGAAGTTATTAAATGTACTAGGAGGGTTTTTTTATACACATTAACTTAGTTACTAATCCTAGTCCTAAAGAAGTCCCTAACCGTAATACCCCCATATATCTAGTGTTAAGAGGTGGATTTATTGCTAGGACATGGAATTAAGATAAACACCAAGTCCATGGCAATTATGAGACCAGTACTGGAGATATTGGCATGATCTTTTTGAAGATTTGAAGTGGGAACTTGGTGGCTTGTGATACATCCTGCAGGCCAAAAGGTAAGAACAGGACTTTGACACTTAGGCAAGTAATTAGGGACATCAGTAGAACCCACTAATTAAAAGTCATAGGATAGTACATGTACAATACAAAATCATTAGAAGTATTTAGGCTAGATGGCTAAACCATTAGAACATATTTAGTGTAGGTTGTTATGCCCAGTCGTGGCTTAATAAACCACTAGCAAAATAATTATGTTAGTAACCCTTTTACGCGACCAATAAAAATAAAATACGCAAAGTACATAATTATTCTCAAAATAATTATTCCTTACTTGTTTGATGTAAACCTTAATTTATTTGGTGATCGTTTACACTCATTGATTATTTCTAGTCTACGCGGTTTAGCTTAAAAGTAAACATTAAAAGTAAACGCGTATCGGACTAAAGTAAATATTGCTCATTAATATAATCGTACAATGACATGAAAATGAGAAATGTTACAGTCTCCACCCGTTAAAAGAGCTTTGTCCTCAAAGCTTAAGACCTTGTAGTAGATGACGAAGCCCGGTTTGTGAAGAGTTGTGGGTATTTTTGTTTGAACGAATCTTCACGTTCCCAGGTGAACTCAGGGCCCCGCCTAGAGTTCCAGCGAACCTTAACCAATGGTATCCGGCTTCGCTTCAATCGTTTGATTTCCCGTTCCATGATTTCAACGGGCTCTTCCACAAACTGGAGCTTATCGTCAACATGAATTCCTTCTAACGGCATGACTAATGGTTCGTCAGCGTAACATTTCTTCAGATTTGATACATGGAAAGTGTGGTGAACTCTGCTCAACTCTTGAGGAAGTTCCAGCCTGTAGGCAACCTTTCCAACTTTTGCTAACACCTTGAAAGGTCCGACGTATCTCGGGTTCAGCTTGCCCCGCTTACCGAACCGTACGACTCCTTTCCAAGGTGAGACCTTGAGCATAACTCTGTCTCCAACTTCGAACTCCATCGGCTTTCGCTTCCGATCAGCGTAGCTCTTTTGTCGATCCTGTGCCGCTTGCATCCTCTGCTTGATCAGGACGATCTTTTCCGTTGTTTCTTGGATTAATTCTGGGCCAGTCAGTTGGGCTCCCTAACCTTGGCCCAGCATATTGGTGATTGACATTTTCGACCATACAGTGCCTCATAAGGGGCGGCCTTTATGCTAGCGTGATAACTGTTGTTATATGAAAACTTGGCCAACGGCAAATGCTTAACCCAACCTTTGCCAAAATCGATCATGCAAGCACGTAGCATGTCCTCGAGAGTTTGAATGGTTCTCTCGCTCTAGCCGTCAGTTTCCAGATGATACGCAGTGCTCATACTAATATCTATACCTAAAGCTTTCTGAAATGATCTCCAAAAAATTGAAGTAAATCTTTCGTCACGATCACAGATAATTGAGGCAGGTATCCCGTATCTTGCCACTATCCTGTTCAGGTACAACCTTACCAATTTGTCCAATGGATCATTCTCCCTTATTGGCAAGAAGTGAGCAGATTTTGTAAGTCGATCCACAATCACCCAGATGGTATCAAAACCTTGTGACGACCTAGGAAGTTTGGTGATAAAATCCATCGTGATATTATCCCACTTCCACTCATGTATTTCTGGTTGTACTAGCAATCCCGATGGCCTTTGATGTTCGGCCTTGACCCTTGCACATGTCAGGCATTTGCTAACATACGTGGCGATGTCAGCCTTTATGTTTGGCCACCAATATAATTTCTTTACATCTTGGTACATCTTTTTGGAACTAGGATGGATAGAATATTTTGACTTGTGGGACTCGTGCATAATCACGGATCTTAAGTCTCCATAGCAAGGTATCCAACTCCTGTTGTGTAAACATAGTGTTCCATCGGCACGCGGTTCCAATCTTTCCCTGGGTATATCCCTTCGGATTATACCGCCTACATCTTCATTCACGAGATTCTCTGGTCTTTGGGCTTCAATCTGAGCTTCTAATATTCGTTTGGGGAGATCCAAACCAATTGTCATAACTAAGGCTCGAACCTGTAGTGGCTCAATCCGTTCCTTGCGGCTCAGCGCATCGGCCACTATGTTTGCTTTCCCTGGATGATAACGAATATCACAATCGTAGTCACTCAGTAATTCTAGCTAACGGCGTTGTCTCATGTTAAGCTCCTTCTGATCGAGAATGTGTTGTAAACTTTTATGGTCGGTGAACACGATGCATCTAGTTCCATATAGATAGTGTCTCTATATCTTTAGGGCAAACACTACTGACCCAAGCTCTAAATCATGAGTGGTGTAGTTCTTCTCGTGAACTTTTAACTGTCAAGAAGCATAGGCAATCACTTTCTCTCTCTGCATTAACACAGCACCTAAACCCTTGTGTGAGCATCACAGTAGACCACAAAGTCTTCGCTCCCCTCAGGTAAAGCCAGAATTAGTGCACTGCACAGCTTCTGCTTTATTAACTAAAAAGCATTCTCTTCCTTTTCTCCCTAGTCAAACTTGATTCCTTTCTGAGTAAGTTTCGTCATTGACTTAGCAATCTTCGAAAATCCTTCAATGAACCTTCGATAATAACCAGCAAGACCTAAAAATTGGCGGATCTCCATTGGTGTCTTGAGGGATACCCAATCTTTGATAGACTCTATCTTGGTTGGATCCACATGTATGCCTCTACTATCAATGACATGTCCGAGAAATTGTACCTTCGGAATCCAAAATTCACATTTTGAAAACTTTGCATACAATTTCTCTTTCTTAAGCAATTCCAAAATTGCTTTAAGGTGTTCTTCATGCTCTCTTTCGTCTTTTGAATAAATAAGTATGTCATCGATAAAGACAATTACGAACTTATCCAAGTAAGGTTTGCACACTCGATTTATGAGGTCCATGAATACCGCAGGTGCGTTTGTCAGTCCGAATGGCATAACCTGGAACTCGTAATGGCCATACCGAGTTTGAAATGCTGTCTTTGGAATGTCTTGCTCTCGTACTCTAAGCTGGTGATATCCTGATCTCAGATCTATCTTCGAATAAATACTGGATCCTTGAAGTTGATCAAACAAATCGTCGATCCTCGGAAGTGGATAACGATTCTTTATTGTCAGTTTATTTATCTCACGGTAGTCGATGCACATCCTGAATGAACCGTCCTTCTTTTTTACAAATAAGATTGGGGCTCCCTAAGGTGAGGAACTAGGCCTTATGAATCCCTTGTCAGAAAGTTCTTGTAATTGTTCTGATAATTCCTTCATTTCGGATGGGGCCAATTGATACGGTGCTCGAGCTACGGGTGCGGCTCCGGGAATTAAGTCGATTTGGAATTCCACTGGTCGAGCTAGAGTAAGACCTGGCAAGTCCTCGGGAAATACTTTGGGAAAATCTCGGACGATTGGTACGTCCTTTATTTGTTTCCTTTCTGACTTATCCTCCTCTTTCTTGGCGGATATATGTGCTAAAAAGACCTGGCATCCTTTGGCCATGTACTCTTGAGCTTTTGAACATGAGATAACTATCAACCGGGATTCTCTCCCGTTGCTACTTTCGTTGCCACGAAAATTCAAAGTTTCATTCCCGTAGGGAATTTGAACAAGTTTCTCATCACACACGATCACGGCGTGACATTTTCTTAACCAGTCCATACCAATAATGACATCGAAACTACCCAGTTCTACGAGCATTAGATCTATGTTGAACGGATGGTCTAAGAAATTTAAGGTGCAACCTCGTATAATAGTGTCTATCTCGACTAATTTCCCATCAGCTAATTCGACATCGTAATAATTTTCTAATGAAGTTGGGGCGATGTTTATCAAGGGACTAAATGCAGTGGATATAAAACATCTATCGGCACCAGTGTCGAATAAGATAGATGCATAGTGGTTATTTAAGAGGAACGTACCCATGATGATATTGGCATCAGGGTTTCTCGGTGCATTTCCCCTCTTTTCTGCATTCCCAACTGCATAAACCCAGCCTTGTGCATTCCCATTTCCTCCATCTTTATTCTTCAGCTTAGGGGAATCTCTCTTGAAATGTCCTGGTGCTCCACACTTGAAACAATCATTTCCTTTGGGAGCTGCCCCATTTCCTTTCTGAGTGTTAGCAACATTTGTGTTACCAGTATTCTTGCAATTGCGAGCAAAGTGCCCTATTTTGTTACACTTGTGGCACCTCTGGGTGCACAGGCCATTGTGGTGGAGATGGCACTTGGTGCACTTGGGAAAGGATCCCCCATAAGGCTTCCTTTTGCGCGTCCCCATATTGTAGACCTTGGCGACATTCTACCTCTTGAAGGGTTGCTGTTGGTGACCATGGTTGTTTCTGGATGAATCATTAGCCTTCCTCTTGTTGTCAGATTGCCTTTCGGCGTAGGTGCGGAGTTTCTGATCCATCAATTCATTGGCCAACTCAATAGTCTCATCCAACATCTTGGGTCTAGCAGGCTTGACGTTCCTATAAATGTTGTCAGGAAGTCCACTGATGTACTTGTCAACCTTCTCGATTTCATTGGCAACAAACTTGGTACATATCAGGGTTAACTCTTGGAAACGTTCAGTGTATGCTGGAACATCGTTTCCCTTGACCTTTAGGTTCCACAGCTCGATTTCTAATTTCTTGATTTCACCCTGCGGACAATACTTGTCCGTCATCTTTTTCTTGAGTACTTCCCAAGTCATTGCATATGCCTCTGGACCTAAGGTTCTTATCTAACCATTCCACCAAGTTAGAGCAGTACCTAACAGAGTGCAGGTGGTAAACTTTATTTGATTCTTAATAGCACAACCACTGATATTGAAGACTAACTCCATCTTTTCAATCTACCGAGTTAAACTGACCACGCCTTCAGTCCCCTTGAAGTTCAAAGGTTGACACTTCATGAAGTCAGCGTAAAAACAAGGGCGCGCAGTTTGCACATTCCTTCGGTTATCCCCGTGCGAACTGTGGCTTCCATCTCCATTGGTGGAGTTTCGCAAAAGAGCTTGGTCGATCATTGCTTGGATGGATTCTGGAGTCATGTTGTTTGGGTTGGTGTCATTAACAGGGGTGTTTGGTCCTCTTCTGGTTGTAGGTGCCATGATTTGTCTAGATCACAAAAGACAAAACATGAGGTTATATGACAGAATATAATAATATATAGATGAGATAATCAACACAAGAGAGGTATATAGTACAAAGTAACACATCCATTTCATTCATAACTTTGAAAATTTTACATGAAATAGTCGTCGGAGTACACATAGTACAATACAAAATATCTAAGGCTATGCTAGCGGGGAAAACCCCTAATACTTAACATGCCTGTACAATGACCTAGCAAGATACAATAACATAAATCACTAGATGTGACTGTCGGCGTCCCCAGAAGCATCCCGGTGATCTGGACTCCTAGCCTCTGGTCCTGGCTGCCTAGCCCTCCTCTGCGGCTCTCGCAGTGCTAACAACTCAGTCTGCATGTCGCTCATCTCTCGCCTCATATCTCTGATGACTCGGAGAGTCTCTACCATCTGGTCCTGGCGCCTACGATCAGTCTCTCGAAGCGCTGCTAACTCAGCCTGCTGCATCTGAAAGCGAGTCTCGTGTACCTGATGTTGTGTCTGAATGAGAGTACTCTGCAGCTGTAGCTGTGTCTGGTGTGCCTGGAGATAGGTCTCATGTGCATACACATGATCACGATGGGTCTGAAGCTCCTGATGAGTCGCCTGACTCAATCCTATCGAGTGGGCCCAAGCCTCTCGGGAAGCATAGGCCTCCTCCTCCACCATCCATACTGTCTCCTGGAGAGTCATCCTATCCCCCATAAGTAAATCGACCCGCTGCGAGTCTCTATCGACTCGCTGTGATATACGAGACCTACTATCCTGGGCATCCTCTAGTAAAGCATACAAGTCCTGTGTATCACGCTCATGGAGCTCAGCAAGCTCTATGACCCTAGTGTCGACCTCTCCCACGGTCATAGGTGTTATCTCTGGAAATGCCTCTGCCGGATCTACCCAAGTATCCCTAATCCCGTACCCAACATCTCTAATCCCCTGTCGCCTCTCTTCAGCATCTACCGTGCTAACAAACCCATAATCTATCCCTCGACCTCTGGTAGGTCTAGCAGTAGAACTTTCTCCGATCTCATATCTGGAGCCTAGAGTGGACAAATGCAACCTCTTGCGGGGAGGTTGCTCAGACTCGGGGATATCATCCCTACGGTTAACAGGTGGTGGTATGTATAGAGATGGTGGTAGTAGTGGTAGTGGAGGTGGTGGTAATGCGGCAGTAACTGCATCAATGAGAGCCTGGGTGGATGCTATCCTGAGTGTCTGGATTTGGGTTAGACACCCAGATGATGGTGGTAAAGGTGGTGAATGTGCAGGTGGGGCCGTGCACCTCGCAAGGCGCTCCCCTGCAGAGGGTGGTGATAGTGAGATAGGTGATGAGGATATGGAAGTCTGGGGTCGGACGGTAATCCTAGCCCCAATAGTAATGTCAGTGGAGGGTGGTGGTATAACAGGCTCTGTTCCCTCAGGTGGGAAAACAGGCTCATCAGTAGGCATAACGGTAGTAGAGTCAGCCGGAGCTAAGTGCTCCTCCTCCTCCTCGTCCTCCTCATCCTCCTCGTCCTCATCCTCATCATTGGCGTCATCCTTAGATGAATCGCCGTCCTCATCATCTCCATCATCTCCTCCGTCCATAGGATAGTCAACCGGACCATCCTCTGTCTCATCATCCTCGTACTCCTCTGGATCCTCCTCGGGATCCGACTCAGTAACATATCCGGGTGACTCAGCAGTAGGTGAATCAATAGGAGGTAATGGCTGTTCCTCAGCCGGAAACTCATGGTCATCCTCCAATGGTATATACTCAGGGTATATAGGCTCTGGCACGTAGTCAGGATCATGTGTCTGTACGAACATAGGCTCACGCTCATCCTCATCCTGAGGAACTGGCGGTGTCTGTGGATTCTCTGGGCCTGGTATGTAATCTGGTGACGGTGGGGCTACTGGCTGTAGCGGGAGTCCGTCGTATCCTAGTACGATGACCCGTGGAATGCCTCCCTCCGATACCTCCTCATCATCGGCTCCCCAGAAAGCTCTGCCGGGCTCAGAGTCGGTGTAGACGGAAGTGTAGGTAACAGCAGATGTCGCAGAAGACATGGTTACTGCAAAAAGCAAGATAACTTATATAAGTATTACTTATAAGGAAAATCGATATGATATGTCTGTAAGGCTTTAATAGTAAAGCCCTTATAGTAATATACGTAATA
This sequence comes from Tanacetum coccineum, assembly GCA_026074375.1. NCBI lineage: Eukaryota > Viridiplantae > Streptophyta > Magnoliopsida > Asterales > Asteraceae > Tanacetum > Tanacetum coccineum. The sequence goes on along the minus strand of BQNB010069451.1, from coordinate 9,395 downwards.
TCATTTATATACACGTATATCAATTAGGTAAGCACTTAGTACCTCTATATTGCTTAAATCAATGCATGTCATGTAAGGCTATATATGCGCTAGAACGTAATCAAGTAATGCATGTATGGTCCCTCGCAAATCCCATTGTGAAAACAGTTTGAAAAAACGGTTATTTTCCGACAAAAACTTGTTGACCTGGTTCTCTTTAACCTTTGGCTCTGATTACCAATCTGTAACACCCTCAGATTGAGGGTGTTCCATTCTTGATGGTACTCTTTATCTTGAGCGGAAGTCTGGCTGGTTCGAAAGCAAGAAAGAGAAGAAGAAGGGGTTCATGTTTTTAAAGTTGAATTTGAGTAAGCTATTGCGACTCCTGCGTTGGATTTTCTGAATTTAATTTTGAAAAGTTTGGTTTTGGCATAAATGGCGTTATGGATTAAAAGGTTGCCTTCAGGATGGTTCGTCCTCCATCTTAGTTAATGGCTCCCCTACGGATGAGTTCGAGCTTTTCAGAGGTCTTAGGCAAGGAGACCCTATGTCCCCTTTCCTTTTCATCTTGGCAATGGAGGGATTACATGCTTTAATGTGTAAGGCTGAGACGATAGGTTTATTTAAAGGAGCTTCCATCGGCAGCGATAACTTGTGTATCTCTCACCTTATGTATGCGGATGACGTTATTTTTTTGGTGATTGGTCCTCGGTTAATGCGCATAATCTTATTAGCATTCTTCGTTGCTTCTATCTTATCTCGGGGCTAAAGATAAATGTTCAAAAAAGCAATAAATGTGTTTGGTGGTAGGTTTTGTCACCTGACGAAGAGTTGTCTTAACATGGCGCATATTATCGGTTGTGGAGTGGCTAAGTTTCCCTTGAAGTATCTTGGTATACCGGTTGGATATAACATGACCAGGTGTGCTCATTGGAATGATATTGTTCATAAGTTCTCTTTTAAGCTCACCTCTTGAAAAGCTCGCTTACTATCTGTAGGTGGGCGTCTTTAGCTTATAAAGTCAGTTCTTGGTAATCTTCCTACCTACTATATGTCAATTTACATGATGTCGGCTTCTATTCGAAATAAGCTAGAGTCGATACGAAAAAACTTTTTCCTAGGGGGCAATTTGGAGGAAAAAAAGATGTCTTGGGTTAAATGGAAAAAGTGTCTCGCAAGCAAGCAAGAAGGTGGTCTAGGCATCGGTAGCATTCTTGGGCTTAATACTGGTCTTTTATTCAAATGGATCTGGAGGTTCTTGAATAAACCTTCTGATCTTTGGGCTCGGGTCTTTCATTGCATTAATGGTCTCGATAGGGGCATACATACTGCCCTTAGCAATAGTCAAAACGCACCACTTGGGGATCAATTATTCACTCGATCATTAGTCTCAAGCAGAAAGGTATAGACCTTATCTCCCTTTGTTCTTGCAAAACTGGTAATGGGGCGGACACAAGGTTTTGGGCTGATATCTGGTGTGGGGAACAAGGAGTTATTTCCTCGCATTTACCTTCTTGATTCAAATAAAAATTGCACCGTCGCTGAAAGTGTTTGTTCCCTAAACTGGTCCACGTTTCTTAGGCGTAATCCGAGAGGTGGTGTGGAGGTTCTCGGTTCTTCCGTGGGGTTCTCGGTTGCGTCCGTTCGCCACTTGATTGACTCTCGCACTTTGGACACGGACAACGTAGCTACCCGTTGGAATAGAAGTATCCCTATTACTTCAACGTTGTTTCTTTAGAGATTTAATTCAAACTTTTCCATAAGGGTGAATAGATAGACGAGGCTATTGCTGATTCTTTAAACTTAGTCCTTTGTTCTATTTATATCGATACTGTTACCCTTTTTTTCCAACATTTCTATAGGTAAATATTCAGTCTTCCTCTATTTAACACTTTGTACGTTTTACATTCCTAATTTTAGTACGATATCATGCAATTTCTATTTGCTTATTATAATCTTCAAATTAATTTATAAAAAAATCTTTTTTTAATTATTTTCCCAATTTCGGTATATACTCTCCTTTGATTTTTCCCAATATTTTTACAATAATTTTAAAATTTTCCCCCCCCCCCCCCCCCCCCCCCTTGGAGTCCCTCCCCCCCCCCCCCCCCCACGCCCCCTACACAGGCACACTGGTTTCTTAGTTCCCATCCAAGAAGAATGCAACGTTTTGGACTTCATAGTTTCTCAATCTTTTTATGGATTTCAATTAGAAATCAAGTGTAATTTGAATTGGGTAGGTTGGTTGAAAAACCCGTTAGTTTCTATTGCTTCTATGTAATCTTTTTTTAGCTTTAGCTAGTTTTAATAAAAGTCGCCGTTAAAAAAAAGAACTTTGATTAAAGATTATTTAAGCAAGCTACAAATCTTCCCAAAATAATATCCATGACACATAATTGATCCAACATCTATGACTTTGTTGTCAAATTACAAAGAGTTACTTGTATATTATTCTAACTAGGTTTTCAACCCCGCTTCGCTGCGCAGCGCGGGGTTTTCCGTTTTTGTTGTGGTGTTCTTTGTTATGCGAATTTGCGTTGCGTGTTTGGTTTTGAGACTGTTCGATGAATAATGCAGCATCTAGTTAATTTTTATATTTAAATTAATAATAACACCATTGTGCTAATTATAATTGGGCCTAAATTGATTGGCCCAAGTTTGGAAATTTGCGACAGGATGTTTGTATAACGATGTATTGAAATGTTTATATGCGAGTAAAGTCTTCGTAAACAATTACTACATCCGTCCCACTTTAATTGTCTTCTTTCGACTTTTCTAAATCTTTCTTTCTTAACTTTGATCTTTAAAATTTTTCTTTGTGTTATATAATACTTGATGAAAATTATACCATTGTCATTACTTACTGCGTGTATATAGAAAGTTGCACCAATCCAACCTGAGCCATTCACCACAACGACAATGTATATCAAACCTTCTGGTAGCTCATATAGAATTATGATGGCATAGCAGTTAATAGCATATATATTCTAAACACATAACATTAATTATAACTATAAATATTTTTTGGTTGAGAGTTATATTTTTAATAGTTCTCATGAGATCCAAATATTACAGTTTACATATTTTGTTGTAGTAAAGGAACAACAGATTGAGTACTGTAACCATGTATTAACACTGCCAACAAAACACACAACAGAAACTTTATGCCGGAGAAATAAGTCAATTTATGTAGAAAATGAGTGGCATTCTAATTTACCATACTTGATGTCACTAATCAAGTACTTATATGAAAATATAAGGGGCTCCAAAACTAAAACAAATATCAATTAGCAAAAGAAAATATCAAAGATACTACTGAACGTGTTCAATCTCTCTCAAATAAACTCAATGACCGTTGTTCGAACCGTGGATTTTCATCACAACGAAGTATGAACTCTCACTCTCAGAAAAGTAAGGTAGGTGGATCTATTTTAGATCTAATGGATGAATTGGTTACTGTTGGCCAAACCATGGGTTACAATATGGCAGGTTGTGAAAAAAACATTCAGGAAATAATTAATTCACAAGGAGATTTTGATGTTGTTAAATGAATTTTCTGTCTCTCAATATTCAAGGCCTTGGAAACAAGGCTAAACGGAGATGGATTAAGGAGTTATGTCAGAAGCATAGAATTAATTTTGCCTCTATTCAAGAAACTAAAGCGGAGAGTATTAGTTTACTCACCATTAAGGATTTGTGGGGAAATCAGATGTTTGACCATGTTGTAGGATCTTCAGTCGGTTGTTCAGGAGGTATCTTATGTATGTGGAATCCTAACATGTTCGTTAAAGAGCAAGTTTCTACTTGTGATTATTTTGTTGCTTTGATGGGCACTTGGGCTCCAACCTCTTCTAAGCTTCTTATTATATCCGTTTATGCTCCTCAAGAGTTGAATGAAAGGCGTGATTTATGGGATTATCTTCGTACGATTATTGATAGATGGGAAGGTGATACCGTGATTATGGGTGACTTTAACGAAGTTCGTTCGGAACATGAAAGGTTTGGTTCTACGTTTAATAGGCAAGGGGCTATTGCTTTTAACAATTTTATTTCTTCGGCATGTTTAATTGATCTTCCCCTAGAAGGTTATGCTTTTACATGGGCTCACAAGTCGGCTTCAAAGATGAGTAAATTAGACCGTTATCTTATTTCAGAAGGTGTTTTGGATTTATTTCCACATCTTTCAGCTCTATGTTTGGATCGACACCTTTCTGATCACCGTCCTATCCTTATGCGGGAAACAAATTATGATTATGGTCCTTCTCCATTTCGGTTTTTCCATTCTTGGTTTGCCATGGAGGGTTTCAATTCTTTTGTGGAAACTACCTGGAAGTCATTAAATATTGTTGAGCCAAACGGTTTAATTCGGTTGAAGAAAAAGTTGCAAGCTCTCAAGATTGCTATCAAGGCCTGGTCGAAAGAAGCTAACAAAAGGTCAAATGACAGGAAGATCAACATTCAACAAAATCTCTCAGAAGTTGATAAGCTTATTGATCAAGGAAAGAGTAATGATGAGATTCTTATCAAAAGAATCACGCTTCTTAATGATCTTCAGGAGCTTAATAATAGGAACGCCATGGAGATTTCTCAAAAAGCCAAAATCCGATGGTCCATTGAAGGTGATGAAAACTCCAAATATTTCCATGGTATTATGAATAAAAAGAGATCCCAACTCGCCATTCGTGGGACTCTTGCTAATGGGGAATGGATTTCGGAACCTCACAGAGTCAAAAATGAATTTTTTACTCATTTCAAGAAGCAATTTTCGCCTATCCAAGCTCCTAGTATCTGCTTTGACTTCACTTTTCCAACTCGCCTATCTTCAGATCAAGTTCAAGATTTGGAGCGTCCTGTTACTTATGAAGAGGTCAAAAGGGCTGTTTGGGATTGTGGCACCAACAAATCACCTGGGCCAGATGGATTTTCCTTTGAATTTTACCGTAAGTATTGGACAACAATTGATGATGATGTGTTTCAAGCTGTCAGAGATTTTTTTGTGAATGGGCACTTCCCTAGAGGATGCAACTCTTCTTTTATAGCCCTTATTCCCAAGATCCAAGATGCCAAATTTGTGAAAGACTTTCGTCCTATAAGTCTTATTGGGAGCGTTTACAAAATCATAGCAAAAATTTTGGCCAACAGATTATGTCTAGTTCTGCCTTATCTCATAAGTGATGTTCAATCGGCTTTTGTTGCTAATCGTCAAATTCTTGATGGGCCTTTCATTCTTAATGAGCTTCTATCTTGGTGTAAGTTTAAAAAGCTAAATGGGATGATTTTTAAGGTGGACTTTGAAAAGGCTTTTGATTCTGTGAAATGGGACTACTTAGATGAGACCCTAAAGGCTTTTGGTTTTGGCTTAAAATGGCGTAATTGGATCAGTAGTTGTCTTAATAACGCCATGGGATCGGTGCTCGTTAACGGTAGCCCTACTTTGGAGTTCCAGTTCCATAAAGGCTTAAAGCAAGGTGATCCCATCTCTCCTTTTTTATTTATTTTGATTATGGAAACTCTTCACCTCACGTTCAAGAGAGTCTTAAACGCCGGTTTATATAAAGGTATCTCTCTAAACGACTCTTTCACGATCTCTCATTTGTTTTATGCGGATGACGTAGTCTTTATTGGTGAGTGGAACAACAATAACATTCAAACTTTATTGAGTGTTTTGAGGTGTTTCTACTTAGCTTCAGGCCTTAAAATTAATCTTCACAAAAGCAAATTGATGGGGATTGGTGTTAGCTCAAATGTTGTTGCAGCTGCAGCTTCTTTGATTGGCTGCTCTATTTTAACTGCTCCCTTCAATTATCTTGGCGTGAAGGTTGGTAGCAACATGTCAAGAATTAACTCGTGGGACGATGTTATCTCTAAGGTTTCTTCGAGATTGTCCAAATGGAAGCTTAAACTCCTTTCTATAGGCGGCCGCCTTACCCTTTTAAAGTCGGTTCTCACCTCGATTCCGCTTTATCATATGTCTATATTCAAGGTTCCAATTGGCGTGTTAAATCATTTGGAATCTATTCGTCGGAATTTCTTTTATGGAGTTGATGGTTCTGATAGGAAGCTTGCTTGGATTGGCTGGAATATGGTTCTAACCTCAAAAAAGAATGGTGGTCTTGGTGTCTCTAGTTTTTTTGCACATAATCGCGCTCTCCTTTTCAAGTGGGTTTGGAGATTTCTAACTGATGGTTCGTCTTTGTGGACTCGTTTTATTAAAGCCATCTTTGGTAACAAAGGAGCTTTAGATACTCATAAGTTGATTCCTAGAAGATCTCCATGGCAAGACGTAATTCTTGCTATTCATTCGCTTCAAAGTAAAGGTATAAATCTTATGGATTTCATTCAAAAAAAAGTTGGCAACGGTGAGAATACTTCTTTTTGGGATGATTCTTGGTTAGGAGAGGTTGCGTTGAAGGTTCTTTATAAAAGGTTATATGCTTTAGAGATGTGTAAATCTATTAGTGTGGCCGAGAAAATGGGTCATCCCTCTTTGTCTCATTCTTTTCGTAGGATGCCAAGAGGTGGTGTGGAGCAGGAAAATTATGGTTTACTTTGCTCGAAAGTTGCTGATCTTGTGCTCCCAAATATATCAGATAGATGGTGTTGGTCTTTAGAAGGCTCACAAGAGTTTTCGGTTAAATCCTCTCGCATCTTAATTGATAATACAATCTTGCCGAAAGCTGAAGTTCCAACTAGATGGCTTAGAGTCGTTCCCATCAAGGTAAATGTTCATGCTTGGAGGGTTTGCTTGGATAAATTACCTACTAGAGCTAATCTTTCGCTTAGAGGAATGGATATTCCATCAATTGCTTGTCCCCTTTGTAATTCGGCTGTGGAATCCACTTCCCATATTTTTTTCGCTTGTCCCTTGGCTCGCCAAGTTTGGAGAAATTTTTTGATTTGGTGGGAACTTGAAGATGTGGCTTTTAACTCTTATAACGAGTGGCTCATCTGGATTGTCAATATTCGTTTACATAAGCAATTGAAGGTGTTCCTTGAAGGTATTTGTTACGTGATGTGGTGGTTAATTTGGCGCTTCAGAAATCAATTGCTCTTTGGGAATTCTCAACCAAGGCGTGCTCTCTTATTCGATGATGTAGTTCAATTTTCTTATACGTGGTGCTCTAGTCGATCTAAGTGTAATGTTAATTGAGTCACTTGGTTACAAAACCCTAATTTTGTTATCTTGTAATTTTTTTCTAGCTTCTTGCTAGTGTTTTAATAAAAATCTGTTGTTCAAAAAAAAGATAAACAACTCCATCCAATGAACCAAGTCAGGGATAGAATGTATATTTGGCGGAGTTAGATCACACCAAGGATAGACAAAAACCCAAATATCCAAAGCAACAGGACATGCAATGATGATATGATCGATGGTTTCAACATGAGAGACACAAATGAGGCAAAGAGTAGAAGAATATCTATACATTGAGTGTTCAAATTAAAACGAGTAGGAAGCCTATCCAAACGACACCTCCAAAAAAATATATTAATTTTCCAAGGAACAAATTTGAATGAGAAAATAAACAAGAAATATCATTATGTGTAAAAAATTGTCAACATAGCATTTCTCAATTTCTCTTGCGGACAAACATGAAATCTATTCTAGGGGCATGTCATCTTATATATATTTTTCTTGTTAAGCTTAAGATTATGATGTAAAAGTAGAGCACAATATGTCATTTCATTTTCCATACTTTCTTGACTTATGCATAAAACCATATGAATTGCGTTACAGACTTACAGTGGGCTGGATTTCAAATGAAGATTTGTCATTCTAGAGTTCCACATAAAAAGTTTACACACTGCTTAATCACTAACGAAAAGTCGGAGTAAAAATGGTTACAATGTATGAAGCTCGATCGATACGAAGAATCACTACAAGAAATGTGTCATCTATTCACAATAAACCCTTCACGACTTCTAGAAAATGTAAAAAGATAGACTGTTCACAATTATAAATTGATTTTTCTTGTCGCAAATGACATTTTGTTACAGGAGTGTAATATATTAATATGTACTTTGGATGTCGAGATGAAAATGAGATGTTCAAGTATCGACATTCGCCAATGCGTTGTGGTATTAAATATAAAAAAGTTAAGCCACGTACTACTCGCATAGTGGAAGAGGTTCTGTAATGGACTAATGGGATACATATGCAACGATCCATGAGTGAACCTAAGTCAAAAATTTAATATAAATTAGTTAAGAAAACTTTAGTAAAATAGTTTAATGCTCCGTATGTATTAGTTTAATTCTTAGTGAACCTACTTTACATGTTCACACTATATTTAACTATCAATTGATTTTTTTTATCGATTTTTTAAATAGAATTTATACATGTGATTGAAACAATGTTTTTATAATTTATGAAGATTAAAGTGGAAAAGATATGTTTTGTGACGAAGTAAAATACAATAATTTATCAAATAACTAATGTAGTTTTGAATGTTTATGTATGTTTTGTGTGTGTTTATATAATACTAGTATGTTGTGTTGTAACACGTACATGCTAATTGATAGTTAGAATGAGACCAAAGGTCTCTGGTGTCTCATTCCTTGTGAGCATGATTCTCAACCAAACACTTCCAAGTTCTTATTTATAAGATATGTGAGATAAAATTTTGCATGTACACCGTAAGATTGTAAGATTGCTAGTTAACTTTTTTTTTTAATGGTAATTTTTTCACTATCTCACAATATATTTCACACATACCTCCAGCGAGGCTTGAACCCACAACCTCTAGGTAAGTGGGAAACTCACATACCCAAGGATACCCTTGGTGGCCAACTCACTACTACACAAACAGGCAAATGCAACGAAAATTTGCAACGGTAATGTTCCGTTGGAAATTTATAACCGTTTTCCAACGAATTACCAACAACATTGCAACGGAATACAAAAAGGTTGCAAATCCGTTGAAAAAAAGAAAGTAATTTAATTTACATTTTTTTAGAATCTTCCCGTTACATTTCCGTTGCAATTGCAAATTTACAACGTAATTGCAACGGAATATTAAAATTAAATATAAAATAAATTATTTTTAGTTACTGTTGCAAGCCCGTTGCAATTTTCAAAAATTTGTAACGGATTTACAACGAAAGATTAAAAGATAATGTAAAAGAAATTATTTGTAATTTTCCGTAGCAAATCCGTTGCAATTATTTGAACATTTGAAACGAATTTGCACCCGAATGATAAAATTATATATATACTAAAAATGTATGTTTCATTTATGTTGCAAATGTGTTGCGAGTTTTTAGCCTTTTGCAATGAGTTACCTGCCGATTACAACGACATAAAAAACAATTACAAGTCCTTTAAAAAAAACAAACAATTTTCTTTAGTTTCACTTATTATGTTGCTGATTTTTGAAGGCGACAATTTTTTTTGGAACGGCAATTTATTCAAAAAGCTA
>BQNB010069450.1:2562-30943 GCA_026074375.1 Tanacetum coccineum | reverse complement strand
CATTAACCTTGAACAAACTCAAGTGATGTCCCAAATCGCAACTAAAATCTACAATCTCTTACAATTATTCAAATGCCCATAAAGGGGACCATAATCCAAACTTATTCCAAAACATCCAAAACTAAAATCAAACAACAAGCAAGCAATACTTCAAACAAAATTTCACACAGGATACTTCTAAGTCTGCTATCAATCACCAAACTACTCTTCTTTCACTTCACCTGAAAATGATACTCGAAAACGTCAACAATAATGTTGGTGAGCTTGTAGGTTTGACCTTAAACCCAAAAGTTGTGCCAATATTTCAACAGTGGACAATAGTGCTATATGACAGTGAATATATGCAAACAACCTTAACATCACCGCTAATCAATAACCATATGTCACTTACGCACCTAAAGGGCCTACCAGCTGGAGCACTAAAATTAGGGCAGGACCACACACAAACCTGGGTAGGCATACCCATCCGCTCCAATAATCACACAAATACTGGGTAGGCGTAGCCCATCACACCCTGCCTAGACGGAAACACGAGGGGTAACATCATGGATATCATCACAACACAATGGTGTCAACAATAGAGAGAACTAAATGAAATAGTTAAACAAATGAGACACAATGTGTCATGACAATATCTAACACAGGATAAAGGAGTCTTGCATTACGATAGCAAAGTCATATCACAAAGAAACATAATCCAAAAGTCTAAACATCCAATAAACAATCAAATAGCAAACAATTTCAAATGCCAAAAAAATATAAAAACTCTAGGAGTTAGACTCCGCATGTAATGCCTACGGTCTCACTAGCCACTCCTCCTAACTTCCTTATCCTCAAGAAGATTACCTGAAAATGATGCTTATACATCAACATAATGTTGGTGAGAGTCATAGGTTTAAGACACGAAAATTAAAGCTTATAAACAATTACTGTGATTAATGCAAACATGGCAGGACAATTACTGTACTATCATACAAGCTAACATGAAAATGTAACCATAACGAGCATGGGAACGGAACGTGTCTCTCGATCCAACAAGTATCAACACTTGGGTAGGAACGTTACCCCCGATCCATTAAAACCATCACTTCACATGGGTAGGAACGTTACTCCTGATCTAATATCACAACAAATGGGTAGGAACGTTACCCCCGATCCAAATACACATAAGCATTTAGCACGTAACATACAATAGCCAAGTAAAGTGCATACACTTTCAAAATAAAGACACATAATCACAGTAATTAGAACATTTCAAATCCATTTGCATCATTTCCATCCCAATTTAAAAGCGATGTGAAAAGAGGGACTATGAAACTCACCTGATGCACAAGCAGCTTCCAAACAATATCAACACAAGCTACACAATACAAACACAAACGTGTTACACGCGACCAAGCTAAAAGCTTAAGTCCATGTAACACTCATATGATGGATGTCTAAGGGTTTGATTAACCATCATGGGTTACCCCGACACCATGCCCAACTTTTACCACTTCATTTACTTATAATTCTAGTGATCTACATTTTATTCAGAAATGCAGAATTTTAGTGTATCTTTACTAACTTAAAAACCTTACTTGTTGACCTTTATAAATTATACCAAAAATCACCTAAGTTCATTTATGAGTTTACCAACTACCTTGTGATTCCCAAGTATCCATTACATGTGCAACTATCCCAAATAAAATCAAACTTCAAAACTGTTCCGATTCGGATCTGATTGCACACTAAAATGTATGGCCCTCATTACCATACTTAGGCAACTAATTAGAGGCTAATTTTCTCAGAGAAGTTAATAGAAATATAGAACTTAACTTATGTGTTTTATCTAACTTTCATTCGAATTTTAAATAGGGGTTTTACCTCTCTAATCCTGACCTAAATCTGACCCGTATTTACTGTTTTGACAACTTTTCTTGCAATGGCCATTTGACTAACTTCCAGAACTCAAAATCGATCGAGGCCAGACTTTTTGAAAAGTAGACTCTCTGAACTACAATTTAGGCACTAGAAACACCTCAAAAAAATGTTACCATCATGGAGATATCATCAGCTAAACACAGCCCCAAAATCTGCCAAACCCTAATTCACAAATTAACGCGATCTAAGCCTAACCGTTTACACCAATATGATTCTAATCAAGCCTTCAACGCACTAGTATGGTTATAACATCATTGATTACAGAAATATTAAACCATAATGATCCATCATATTATTTGTTACATGATTTAAACAGAATAACAAGAAGGAAGATTAATGTTCATACCTAAAACCTTGCTAAATCCTTCATAATTCACCACCTAGTTCTTGATCCAAAGAAATTTTTTATCTTCTTAGGGTTTTGGGGAGGAAATTGTACGGCAAGAAGGAAAAGGGGAAAAGAATGGGCCAAATTTTGGGTTTGGGTTTTAAATCTATATCCTAACCAAATCCTAGTCTAGCCCAAATTGTGATTATAAAAAAATACTTTTTTTTTCCTTAACCATAACCGGCCCCCTTATCTATATTTTTTTTTTTATATTTCAATAATTAATTATATCATTATCTACATTACCTTAATTTTCTACATAAACCTAGGTAAAATTGGTAAACCTTTTTCATGGAAAACCAAATACTAACTTTCTATTTATAACTTTCATTTCCAAAAATACTTAAAGTTCATTACTAGTTCTCATAATTCATTCAACGAAACCTAGTCACTTCCATTATGACATACTTCCCATAATAATCGAACACATAATTATCCACATATTGACGTAGCAATGCATGCAAACACGCCACTCATTTCCATCGTCACTACACGTGAACAAAAATGGAAATACCCTAAAATACCTCAAACCCATTCAAAAATGAAATGAACACGCATCTCAGAATGAATTCATGCACACAGATAAAGCCACATAGCATACACATATAACACGTATAGACACTTAGCCAACTCTAGAGGTATCACTAACCTGCTCAAATCACGGGTGTGCACATAAGGTCCCTCCTTTAAGTAATGTTTAGTACAGAGAAAGAATTTGTTCTTTTGTTGGTACGTCATCCCTTTTGGTATAATATCAGCTACCAAGTAGTTTGCAAAATCTGCAAACCATGGTTCATCTTTAGTGTTAATTTCCATAAGCGTCTCTCCAGGAAAGTTATCATCACTTCACTGTCTTCACTTGACTCGTCATTTTCAATTCGGGACAAGTGGTTAGCTACGACATTTTCTGTACCTTTTCTATCCTTGATTTCTATGTATAATTCTTGTAAGAGTAGTATCCAACGAATAAGACGTGGTTTAGCATCTTGTTTCTTGAATAAATGCTTTAGAGCTGAATGATCGGTGTGAACGATAGTTTTTGATAAAATAAGATAGGATCTAAATTTGTCGAATGCAAAAACTACAGCCATAAGTTCTTTTTCGATTATGATGTATTTTTGTTGAGCGGGATTTAGAGTTTTGCTTGCGAAATAGATCGGGTGAAAGTTTTTACCATCTTTTTGACCTAAGACAGCTCCAACTGTGAAATCACTTGCATCACACATTTATTCAAATACTAAAAAAAAAAAAAAAAAAAAAAAAAAAATTCGAAAGAAAGAATTGTAGTTTTGGGCTTAACGATCAACAGAGCACACGTGAATTTTCTCTTCAATAATTCGAATGCTTTTTGACATTCATCATCGAATTCAAACGGAGTATCTTTTTCAAGAAGCTTAGTTAGAGGTCGGGCAATTTTCAAGAAATCTTTAATAAAACGTCGGTAAAAACCGAGCATGTCTAAGAAAGCTTCTAATACCTTTGATATTAGTAGGGGTGGAAGTTTTGAGATTACATTGATTTTTACTTCGTCGACTTCAAGTCCTGCGCCAGACACCTTGTGTCCAAGTACAATTCCTTCTTTGACCATGAAGTGACATTTTCCTAATTAAGGACAAGATGAGAATCTTTGCAATGCTGGAGCATTTTATCGAGGTTGTTTAGGTATTTGTCGAAAGAGTCTCCAAAGACAGAGAAATCGTCCATGAATACTTCGATGGATTCTTTGATCATGTCATGAAAGATTGCCAACATGCATCTTTGGAATGTAGCTAGGGCATTGCATAGCCCGAAAGGCATTCGCCTATAAGCGTATGTTCTGAAAGGACATGTGAATTTGTTGTTTTTCTTGGTCCATAGGATCGATAGGAATTTGAAAATATCCAAAAAAACCATCGAGGAAACAGAAATATTTATTTCCTGCGAGTCTTTCTAACATTTGATCCATAAACAGCAAAGGAAAATGATCTTTTGTGGTTGCTTCATTGAGTTTACGATAATCGATGCATACTCGCCAACCCATAACAGTTATTGTTGGAACAAGTTCATCGTTTTCGTTGGTGATGACTGTAATACCACCTTTCTTTGGTACACAGTGAATAGGACTAACCCAAGGACTATCGGCAATTGGATAAATAATACCGGTATCCAAGAGTTTCACGATTTCTTTTTAACAACTTCTTGCATGTTTAGATTTAGTCTTCTTTATTTTTAGACAACTTGTTTCTTGACATCCAAAAGTTGTATCTTGTGTTTACAGAATGATGGACATATACCAGGAATGTTTGTTTTTTTCCAAGCAAAGCTTCTTTAATGTTTTTTTAAGGACGGATACAAGTTTGCTTTTGTTTTGAGCAGAGAGTTTAGATGATATGATCACAGGGAGAAACGGATGAATTCACCAGGAATGACATATTTCCAAATTATCAGGAAGGGTTTACGTTCAAAGATTCGAGGAGTACCTTCGAGAGAAGTCTTGATTTTATAATCATTTTATGGTGATTTTCTTAAATGTGGTTCTTCGGTCTCAGGATTCAGATTCAAAAATTTCATCGCGCATTATTGCCCATGAATTCATCACATTCGGAAAGATTTTCTTCTTCGAGAAGGGTTCCTGATCGAATGAATGAGAATTTGGGGGGGGGGGGGGGCTTCCTTCGTCTAGAAGAGCATCGAAATCTTCTTCTAAGATTTCATCGATACTAAAACATGTATCATCGTTTGAGTAAGATTGTTTCATCGCAGAGTCGATATTAAAGATCATACAATTAGTCGCCGAACTCCGTAACAGATTGAGTTAATATCAGTTTAAAACTCAAATAACTGCATCAGCAGTGTGAAGAAAAGGTCGTCCCAAGATGAGGGGAACTTTGTTGTCTTCTTCTATTTCGAGAATAACAACATCAATAGGAAAGGTGAATTTACCAACTTCGACGAGAATATTCTTAGCTATTCCAACAGGGTATTAGAATGATCTGTCGGATAATCTTACGCTCATTTTGGTAGGTTTAAGAGTTTTGAGAGATAGTTTTGCGTATAGGGAATATGGCATAAGGTTAATGCTAGCACCAAGATCGGCCAAAGCATTGCAGGAGAAAGTTTTTTTGAAATTACATGGAATAAGGAAACTTCCTGGGTCTTTGAGTTTTGGTAGAACTTTATTTTGGATCATCGCTGAACTTTCATCGCTCAAGAAAGCGGGAAAAATTTGTTCGATTTTATGCTTTTGCTTTATGAGTTTCTTTGATGAATTCCATAGTTTAGGCATTACCGGCTAAGACATCAACAAGCGGTACGTTGATATCGTACGACTCGATCAAGTCGAAGAAATCATCCGTATTGGGCCTCCAGATTTTCTTTCTAAGGCGTTTGAGGATACAATGATCTATGGTTTGTATGGTTTTGGGTAAACGGTGTTTCTGTTGACTAATGTTTGTGGGTTAAGTTTTTGGTTGTGGTGTAGGTTCATCGTCTTCATCATAGTTATCGAAGTTGATAGGGTTTTCGGAATTATTCTGTTGATCATCCGGGTTATCTGGTGGATTATAGGATTTACCACTTCTTGTGAATACGGCATTCACATGCTCATTACGAGCTTGCTGTGGTTGGTAAGCTTTAGAGTTACCACCTCGTAGGTTTGGTTGAGTGTTGCTTGGAAGAGATCCAGAAGGTCGACCAGATTGCTTGTCAGCGAGTCTGTCGAACTTGGTTTTAAGGTTTTGGATTGAAGCTTGATGATTTTTGGCTACTGTTTCGAGGTGAGTTTTGAGGTCCATGAATGTTTCTTTGACAAAAGCGTTGGTTGATTGTTGAGATTTCATGAAATCATTGAATTGTTTTTGAAGATCGTACGATTTATCATCGGTATTGGATCGGTAGTTGTCTCGATGGTAATCATTTCGTCCGCTTGAACGCCAATTAGCGATTCGAGTCTCGGTCGCGGTAATCATTGTAAAAACGAGTCTTTCAGAAATTTGCATGAAATACCTCTTCTCACGAGACAAAGGCAGTATCATCGTCAAGATCGGTGTTGTTGTTATCAGCAACGTGAATTGGAGTTCCTTGTACTGAGCATGCCATTTTTTATGGTCTTCTGACATCCATTTCGGGCCATATAATTTGTCAATGTCGGTATTACTTGCTAACCTTCATCCTTGAAAGCAACGTTTTCTTAAAGAGATGATTGGTTTATTGATTTTTAAGCCCAATCCGAGCTGAGTAAAGACTTTATCTTCGAGAAGCTGATAAGCTTAATTTGGTGTTTTATATAGAAAGATACCACCA
This sequence comes from Tanacetum coccineum, assembly GCA_026074375.1. Taxonomy (NCBI): domain Eukaryota; kingdom Viridiplantae; phylum Streptophyta; class Magnoliopsida; order Asterales; family Asteraceae; genus Tanacetum; species Tanacetum coccineum. The sequence goes on along the minus strand of BQNB010069450.1, from coordinate 24,351 downwards.
GCTGCGTGATTTAGAACTTCTTGGGTTATTTCGCTGTGACCATGATAATTTTTTTTGATAATATTGCCTTTGTACAGATTATGACCATGGCAGTTTTGGAGGATTTCTTTCATACGAACCCAAGCATGGGTTAGAGATTCGTTTTCATATTGAGAAAAGGCTCAGATTTCTCCGAGGAGTCGGTCGAAAGGAGCTGGGGGAAAGAATCGGCTAATGAAAGCAGTTTGAAGTTCATCCCATGTTTCGATAGTTCCTTCGTTGAGTTCGTTCAGCCATGTTTTTGCTTCTCCAGTGAGTGATAGGGGAAACATCATCAGGCGGACAGCTTCATTCTTGGTATCTCTGTATTTAAACATATCGCAGATTCTAAGGAATTCATGAATTAGGTTATGAGAATCGTTTTGTTCTGCCACAAATTGGTTTTCCTTTGAACAAGTCAAGTGGTTACCTTTAATAGCAAATTCGTTTGCGGTTTCAGGAATAGTGATTGCAAATCGGGGTCAGGAAGAGCGACAACATTGTCAGCAACCCATATGGTTCATCATACATTGGATCAATAATTTTCAAAGAATACTCAAGAAAGTGACGGAAGATAATTGATGTTGAAAATTGGCGATAGACAATTCTCCTGGGTGTTGAGGTGGATTGTTTACTTTGATCGTAAGGAACTCATACTGTTTTGTCCAGACGAGTATCTCGCTTCAGATGCGTTCAGGCTCGGTAAAGGTTTCAACAAGTTCAGAATAGAAGCACGGTAGCATCCAAAAGGAGAAATTTTTTTTTGGGTCATTTCTAGAAAACATATGGCGATTTTTAGAAAAAGAGGAGGAGTTACAGTGATTTTCCCAGATTGACTAAGAATAGCTTTAAAAATCCCCATCAGCGACGCCAAAAACTTGATGTTTTTTTCAAAAGAATAAATTTATAAAGACTGAAAATACCAATTTTTAGTAATTAAGGTAAACACACGGGTAAAAGTATAACGCACGTATGTAGTATAACCTTTTTAGGTAAGATCAGGTCGTCCATAGGGATTTGAGTAGTATTCAAATAATCAGAAAAATATACTTTAACAATTTTGTAAATAATTTTTTACCAGTGATAATAAAAATGACTACTCGGATAGTTTAAAATAATTTATAAGTGTTATGGAAATTATTTAAGACCTCGAAGATGGAACATTACTTATAAAAAGGGATTTCTCTCTCAAAAACAATTTTACAAATTAACTTGATTAACTCAAGACTTATATTTAGTTAACTAGACCAAATGTGTCACCCAAATAGTTTAGTTTCTAATATATCAAAGCTTATTTTGTTTATCAGTTTACAAAAGTGGATTTCTCAACACAGACGTTAAAGATCATAGACAAATCTTTAAAACCACATAGACCATAACGGGTCTTTCGACCTATACCGATATGTTTATATAATCTAAGATTGATAAGCAAAACTGATAAGATAAGATATAATAGGATTGCAACATAAGCTTGAGATTAAAGAGATCACGATCATACCAAACACTTATTCATTATCATAACATCACCGAGTAGTCATGAGAGATTTAGCCTCTCATGGCTAAGGAGTTCATAACATAACTTGATTTAATAACAATCTTCATAATTTCACTAAACTAGTATGATGATTCTTCCTCGTTCTTGGTTGTTGATCTTGATCTCAAAGGATATGGTGTTATGCTTGAAGAATGGTTGGAAAAGAGTTTATGAGGGAGATTAGTGTGCGTGAGTTAAGGAATGGATGGATGAAGAGATTATGGAATGATTTGTGAATGAAAATTCGGCCTCTATTTATAGGCTGAGTGAGGGGTGAAAGTGCGGCGCACAAAGGAATTTGTGCGGCGTACTTGGTGATTAAATGCGAGGGAATTAAATGTTTAGTGAAAGGAAGTGTGGCGCACAAAGGAATTTGTGCGGCGTGCTTGGGGTATTAATGCAATAGCCTTTAAGTCTTCATTTATTCTTCATTGTCAGATAGAAAGTGCGGTCGCAAAAGTAATTAACGGCGTAACTGTGGAGTTTAATGTCATTCAAAATAGACTAAGTCTTGATATTCCATTGACTTAAGGAATGAAGTCACAAGTGGATAAGTGCGGCGCACATTTGTCACTTTAGTAGCTTGAAGTCTCTATCTTTTTCTTGTATGTTGTTTTCCTTAGTGTATAAATACTCGATCTTTGTTGTGTTCGGCCAGAAATCTTCAATTGAAACCGCATATATTTCATGCTATTAAGTATCCAAAAGTTAATGAGAAATGATTAAATATATAAAAATAACGCCATCGAATATAGAATTGTAAATTGAACTGTAATTCTCATTATCAATATCGATGGGTATAAATACAATACAAAGATTGTTCTAGACTTGGGCTTGAGCCCGTTACAAATACAAATACCAATAAGTATCAAATACAGCAACACTTCCCCAGCATTGACGGGAGGACATCAGACGCTCAAATTAGATCAAAATTCCTCAAATAAAGCTTAAGATAAACCTTTGGTGAAGATATCTGCAAACTGATAACGAGAAGGCACATGTAGCACTCGAACTTGACCAGCAGCAACCAAATCACGAACAAAATGTATGTAACGCCCCGACCCAAAAGGGTAGAAGTATTACAAATATGGTGTGACATCAAAGGCATACATAATCATAACACAAGCATAAACAGCGAAAGTCTCAAATAAAAAAACCGATAAGGAAAAATAAGTCAACATGGACTTAAGGTACATAAGTTCTTAAAAGACATTACTTATTCCAAACGAAATAACCGAAATATAACGAAGGTCCTCAAAATTAACAAATCATCATATCAAAACTAAGGATCACTCTAGGGTAAGTCCACACTCAGCACATCATATCCCGAAAAGCATCCCAGCTCCCTACTTAGATACCAGCCGCAGAAAGGGGGGAGAAAGTATGGCTGAGCTAACAAAGCCCAGTGAACAATCTATATAATCGAACACTAACAAAAAGATAACGGAAATCAAAGGATAACGATATAAGGTGCAAAAAAGGGTATCACAGACATGATCAAAGAATACAAATATAAGGTAAGACAATTCAGAAGTCAATTCATAGTGTAAGGAAAGATGAATCAGAAAATCGAATCAAGTCTAATTACCAAGCCCAAACAAATCATATCATAGTAACCACGGAGTAGCTAGCTCCAAAATTTGTGAAAGACGTGGAATGCACCCAAACTCATCCACTCAATATACATATATCATAATGTCCCATAATCCATCGAATCACAAATCAAATCTAGATGCATCAATACTGCCCCTTTAAAAAAAATACTAATCTTCATAATGCGCAAATAATCACAAATTGGAGGAGGGCTGAGAAATCACTCTCACTCACACTGAGTCATGCCAAAAGGTGCATCAATGACACGGCCATGTTACCTTCATGGCTAGGAAACAAATAGTGGCTTGGGTCTCAAACTAAAGGGTTCAAAGCAAAGTCATATCAAAGGGATCATAGCAAAGGTTCAATGTCAAAGGTTCAAATATCAAAGGTAGCATAGCAGGTTCAAAATAGAACATAATAAACGATCTAATAATAGAACCAAGATAAAAAGGCTCAAGAGCAATGTAAGCAAATCACCATAGAACACAAAGATAGAGAGGAATATGCATGAGAAACCTTAAGACGATAAGGTTCAAAATATCTGTACCTTATTCTGGGAACAAAAGCAATTAATCAAGAATAACCCACAGGAAATCAAAATCACTCCCTCTTGACCGAACCTAAAGAAATGATAAATTCGAATTACAAACCATTCATTTAAGTTATACTTTCTATTTTTAGTAACTTTCCATTTTTAGTAACCTTCCATTTTTAGTAACTTTCCATTTTTAGTAACTTATCCAAAAATATAAGATTCATCATTTGAGATCTATTAATATTTTGTAATAGTTTAGGGACTTCCCATGTCAACCTTCAATTTAGGGTTAAATATGACAACTTCCCTATATTTAAGGGGGTTTAATATACAAAATACAAAAATTTCGAAGGTTAAACGTGTAAATATCAAAGTTTCGAACATATTTAATTCAGATATACCTTCCATTTTCAGTAATTTACAAGGCAAACCTTAATTTTACATAATTTACATATTTAGTCCTTTTGGTTTATTAATTAATTAAACAATATCTTTAATTATCCATAATTACAAAACAAGTCCTTATAGATTCAAATATGACAAATTCATACTTTATACATTAAATACTAACCAAACCTTCCACTTTTCAGAATTTACAATTTCAGTCCCTCAATTTTAATTAAATATAATTTCTTGCTAATTACTTATTATATGTAATTAACCATTTTAATCCAAAATAATATCAATATGACATTTTATACCCCCCAACTTATTTTATACAGAATATAACAATTATAATAACATGTCTAAAACAGACCCCATAGTTTTAGAAATTACAAAACAAGTCCTTATACTTTTAAAATCACAATCGGCTAACAAATAAATCACTAAAACCCTAATTAAATTTTTCCCCAAACATTTCCCAATTTTTTATACAATCATTAGTATTAAGAGAACCTGGAAAAATTAATAAAAACTCCTTAAACCCTAAATTATATTTCTTTCCTTTTTCCTTTTATTCGAAATCGGTAAACAAAGAATAAATCCCCAAATAATTTTCGAATCCTTCCTAAATTTTTCCAACAATTTATCTGAGTCATATATGAATAAATACCTTAGAAAAATTTACAACTAATGTACAAAAACTTTTATGCCGATTTCAATATTAACTAAAAATTAGGGTTTCGAAACAGGTTTTAATTATAAAAATCAATATAACATGCCAGAATATTTTTCTTAAGCTAGAACAATTAATATGATAAAAATGAATACAAATATACCTTTGATGATTCTTGTATGATTTTATTGATTTAATCTATTCGGATTGTGTTATTCGAAACCAAAATAATTTCCTCCCCGTTGAACCAAGCACTCTACAATTCATTCAATATTTTTCCCACGATCCTTGATCTCCAAAACACCTTAGAAAATTCGTGCTTGCCCTTGGAAAACTTTGGTGCCGCCTCTTTTGTATTTTTAGGGTTTCGGTGGTTATGGTTTTTAGGTTTTAACAAATAAGATGTATAAAAGAAATATATTAGGTAGTTTGACCGATTTTATGGGCTTTCTAAATGGGCTAAATCTGATTTGTAACTTGCCATATTTAGTTTGTTACTATCCCTATTTAATTTACTTTATTTTGTAAATAAACACATAATTAAATACACTTAATTTTCGGCATAACTTATATATACATAATTAATTAATTATTTTCTTAATAATATAAGAGTTTTTAATATTACATAAATTTCATAATTGTCACATGTTGTATTTTCATAATTTCTAACATTTAAATGAAGTTTTATTTAAGCTTTTATGAAATTTTCTTGCATTAGGGGTATTTTGGTAATTTTACCACTTTGTTGAAGATTTTAGGTTTACAACATTCTACCCCTCTAAAAAAAAAATTTCGTCCTCGGAAAATTGAAATTAACCGGAACTAAAATACGTCATGAGAACGAAACGAAAACGATACCAGAACTAGACAACGAAATAGGAAAACAAGCTTCGCATAGACTCTTCGAGTCTCCCAGTAGCCTCACGCTCGGTGATTCCTTCCAAAGAATCTTCCAAAAGGAATAACATTGTTTTCTCATGACTCTCTCTTCCGATCCAGAATGGATTCAGGTTCCTCGGACAAAGACATATCAGGCTGAATCTGATCAAAAGGATAAGATGCGACATGCAATGGATGATAATGGTATCCCCTCAAAAGAGATACATGAAAGACATCGTGAACGTGCGATAACTGCGGAGGAAGAGCCAGACGATACGAAACCTCTCCAATACATTCTAAAATCTCAAACAGACCAATGAATCGAGGACTGAGCTTGCCCTTGATTCCAAAACGTTTAACTCCTCTAAATGGCAAAACCTTCAGAAATACACGATCTCCAACTTGAAATTCTAAGTCACGTCGATGCTTATCATCATAACTCTTCTGTCGCGATCTAGCCTCCTTCAACTTCTCCTTAGCAACAGCCACCTTCTCATTAGTAATCTCGATGAGCTCCGGACCTTCAATCAAACGCTCACCTACTTCATCCCCAGGCAAAATAGGTGCTCGACATTTTCTAACCATACAAAAGCTCGAAAGGTGCTGCCTTGATGCTAGCATGCCAAACTATTATTGTAGGCAAACTCACCGAGCATAATATTCATCCTAGCTACAACTGTCCTCATTCCAATGCACAAGCCCTTCAACATATCCTCCAAAGTCTGATATGGTCCTCTCTGAACCTGATCTCGACATCGGTTTGGGATGAAATGATGTACTAAACTTAGACGAGTTCCCAAGAGCTTTCTGTAATCCTTTCCAAAAAACGAGACGTAAAACTTCGGATCTCTTGTCCTGTCGGACCACAAATAGAAGTCGGAGTACCATGCAGTCTACGATATCCTGTCGAAAAATCTCCGCCAATTACTAATACTCATAGTTCTTCCCGAATAGGTCAAGAAATGAGAAGACTTGGTTATGCCGATCAACAACCACCCATTTGCATCAGTATTTTTGACGTAGTAGGGCCAAAAAACCCCTCTCTAGTAACGAAATCCATGGAAATCCTCATCCCATTTTCCACATTGGAATCTCCAACGGTTTGTCACAAACCACTAGCCCTCTTGATGTTAAATTTTTTACTCGCATGACAAATGTCATACATTTGGGATACAAAACATAGCCACATGCTTGCTTCTCATTGCGTTCCACCAATAAGTACTGTTTCATTCTATGTACATTTTGGTTTTTGAACCAGATGAATAGTAAATGGAGAACTAGTGAGCTTCGTTCATAACATTCTCCCGCGAAAGTGCATGATCATTAGAACACATAGCCCTATCTTCAAACCACACAACACCGTCCACTCATCAAACTGAACTCAGTAGTTTACGTCTTCACATTCTCGCACAATCAGCACCACAACTACGTCGTTTTTTTCCCTCTTGTGTTCTTTGATCCTGTAGCATGCAGGTTAGACCTACATCTCTACTCGCCCAATCAGCCTCCAGAACCTCGTACACTAGTTCAACATCAACACGCTCTTAAATCAAGAAGGATTATGGAATCCAAACAAGCCTATCATCCCCAGATTTTCGACTAGTGCCGTCGGCAACCCCATTAGCCTTGCCAGGATGGTACTGAGACTGTTAGTGTCATAATCTTTCAGAATAGTTCCAACCATTCTTCTCGGCTCTCCTTGTTAAGATTCTCGTGTAGGTAAAAATATATTTGGACTCTTATGATCTGTAAATATATCACAAGCTTACCATACAGATAGTGTTCCCAGATTTCAAGGCAAAAACCACGGAGCTAACCCTCAAGATCATGGGTTAGATACATTTACTTCATATGGATTCAGTTGCCTTGAAGCGTAGGCGGGATAACCTTCCCATGTAGCATCAAAAAAATCACAACCCAACCTTTCTTCGATGCATGCTGTATATCTGAAAACCACCGGGAACCGGAATGGAAAAGAGTCAATAATCGGAGCAGACACTAATCTACGTTTCAATTGCTCAAAATTCTCCCTGTCGCTCATCCGTTCCACACAAACTTCTCTCCCTTTTCATCAGCTGGCGTAAGAGGTTAAAGCTAATCGGGAGAGAGAACCCTCAAACAAAACGTTGGTAATAGCAGGCAAGCCACAGAAAACTTCTCACCTCCGTCACGTAGTAGTCTCGGCATTTGGTGATACTGCTTCAACTTTGATGGATCCATAATGATGCCGTTGCAGATACAACATGACCAAGGAACGCGAATGCTGTAACCAGAAACTCGCACCTCTTCGAAAACAAACTTCGCATACACACTTCTATCTGTCTAAGAACTCTCCAACACACATTCGTTAGATGTCGCTCATGCTCTTCTTCAGTACTGGAGTAAACGAGGATGTCGTCGATGAAAAACAAAAAAAACGATAACTTCTCAAGGTACTCTGTGGAAAATAAGGTTCATCAAAATCCATAAAAACGGAAGGCATTAGACAGACCGAAGGCGCATAACCAAGAACTGTAGTGGCATAACGCGTCCGAAATGCCGTCTTAGAAATATCCTGCTCTCTCACACGAAGTTGTGGTGATACCAGATGCAAATCAATCTTAGAAAAAAATTTGTCCCCTTGCAGTGTCAAACAAATCGTCGATTCGCCGGAGAGGATATCGGTTACGAATCGTTAATACGGTTGAGTTCGCGCGTAATCAATACAACACCGCGCATGCTTACCCCATCCTTCTTCTTAAACAAAAATAAGCCCGGTGCACCCCAAGGCGAAGAAAACACTGCGGTCTAATAAGCCATTCTCCAACATATCCTGTAATGCTCCTTTAACTCCTTCAATTCAACAGGTGCCATTCGATACGGAGCCTTTAGATAGGTTCAGCACGGGAATTAACTCAATGCACAATTCATCTCTCCTAGCGGAGGAAGTCCAGGAAGTCATAGGGAAAAAACATCGCGAATTCACGAACAACAGGAAAGATTTTCAATATTTAGGACCTCTCAAAGGTTGTGTTCCATAACAGAAGCCAGGAAAACCTTGGCACCCATGAGGAAATCAATGGTCCGTGCCTTCATAGCAGAGTTGAGCTTAACGGACTTTTTAAGCGCGTGAGGATCCATGCTAAACAAATTCAGGTTGGCAAACATTACCAAAGATCACAGTCCTAGCATAGCAGTCCAATTGTAGCTCGATGAGAAAGCCAACAATCCAATCGCAAGAATCACTTCAAAGTCGTGGCATATGGATATAGGAAGCATATTCGCAGGACGATACGATCATCAAAACGTATAGGGCAGGTTAAACATATTCAAGGTCATAAGCATATGGGTCTCTATGGGGTTTGAAATGAATATGGTATATTCAGTCTTCTGCTCGGCGAGGACAGTAGCTGCATACCGCAAACGCAAGCGCTTTAACTTAGTTAACAACCTTTCGATCCAAACATGGCAATCCTTGTAGGGTATAGCAAATCACACCACCACCCAACTGAAGGTCTGCACCATTCATGATCGTCATGGGTGATCTGAGTTCTCAAAGAAAGCCGTAAGGTTAGGGAGGCATTGGCCACAACAGCAGTAATCAATGGGCCTTCGAAAGTTAGGACATCATCATCCGAATTCCTACGGAGTAGTCAGCATCTGAACGATCGAGAAACGATTAGCAACGAACAACAAAAGCGGTCGGGATTAGGTTACGGAAAGATGAGTTACGCAGAAGGAACCTAATAGTCTTCCCACACAATCTCAGCCGGTCATAGCCTTAGCTCTAAGGTCTTGGACTCGTCATGATTAACCTGGCTCTGATACCATTAATTGTAACGACCCGCCCTAAAAGGGTAGAAGTATTACAAATATGGTGTGACATCAAAGGACCCTAAATAATTCATAACACAAGCATTTATACCGCGGAAGTCTCAAATAAATAACCAAAGGAAAATAACGTCACATGATCTAAGCGTACATAAGGTCTTAAAAGGACAGACATATCCAAACGAGTATAACCGAAATAACGAATGTCTCAAAATGGAAACAAATCCATATATCAAAACTAAGGATCTCTAGGGTAAGTCCACATCCCAGCACTTCATATCCCGAAAGCAACTACCCCAGCTACTAGCTTAGATTACCTGCCGCAGGAACAGAAAAGTTGCAGGCTGGACGCTTTAACAAAGCCATGTGAACGTATATATATAATCGAACGCAAAAGAACGGAAATAAAGGATTCGATATAAGGTAAGGAAAATTAGAAGTCAATTCATTAAGTATAAGGTAAGATGAATCCGAAAGGTCGAATCAAGTCATAATTACCAAGCCCCAAAAAATTATATCATAGTAACCACGGAGTCATGAGCTCCTAAATTTGTGATAGACGTGGGAAGCACCCAAACATCAGTCACACATATATCCAAAAAAATTCATATTGTTCATAATCCATCGAATACAAAAACAAAATCTAGGATGCATCCATACGTCCCTTTTAAACAAACTAATTTCAATCTTATAATGGCCATACTAATATCAAATGGGGGACGGTGTGAGAAATCACCTCACAATTAACATGAGTCATGCCAAACGTGCATCAATGACAACGGCTCATGTTACCTTCATGGCTAGGGGACAACAAATAGGGGCTCGGGTCTCAAATGAAGGGTTCAAAGCACAAGTCATATCAAACTTTCATTTCAAAGGGATCATCGCAAAGGTTTAATGCAAAAGGTTCAAATATCAAAGTTCAAATATCAAAAGGTCGCATGCCAATGGGTTCAAATAGAAATGATAACAGATCATATATGAGAAAAACAGATAAAGGCTCAGAGCAAATGTAGCAAATCACATAAGTAATCAAAGATAGAAAGGAATATGTCATGAGAAACCTTAACCGTAAGGTCAGAATATCTGTCCTTATTCCGAAGGCAAGCAATATTCAAAGGAAAACACACAGGAAATCAGAATCACTCCCTCTTGACACACCCGAACTAAAGAAATGATGAATTCGAGTTACAAACCATTCATTTAAGTTATACTTTCTATTTTTAGTAACTTTCCATTTTTAGTAACTTTCCATTTTTAGTAACTTTCCATTTTTAGTAACTTTCCATAATTAGTAATATTCATCATTTGAGATTCTATTAAGTATTTTGAATAGTTTAGGGACTCCCTTACATGTCAACCTCCCCCCCACTTTACAAGTTTAGGGTTAAATACTGACAACTTTCCATATTTTAGGGTTTTTAATATACAAATATCAAACAATTTTCAAGGTTTAAAAGAGTAAATATCAAAGTTTCAAATTTTTATTCAGATTATTACTTTCATTTTCTGTATTTACAAGCCACACTTATTTATAAAATTTACATTTTTAGCCTTTTTGTTTATTAATTATTTAAACAATATCTTTAATTATCCATAATTACAAAACAAGTCCTTATAGATTCAAATATGACAAATTCATACTTTATACATTAAATACTAACCAAACCTTCCACTTTTCAGAATTTACAATTTCAGTCCCTCTATTTAATTTAAAATATAATTCGAATTACATATATACCTAATTAACTATTTTAACCCAAAATAATATCAAAATGACATTTTATACCCCCCAACTTATTTTATACAGAATATAACAATTATAATAACATGTCTAAAACAGACCCCATAGTTTCAGAAATTACAAAACAAGTCCTTATACTTTAAATAGCAAATCGGATAACTCATTAAATCAACAAAACCCCAATTAAATTTTTCCCAATCACAAACACAATTATTACCCACTCATTAGCATTAATTGAACCCTGGACAAAAATAGAACAAACCTACCCTAATTATTTATCATTTTTCTTTCCTTTTTCCTTTTATTCGAAAATCGGCAAACCAAGAAAAATCCCCAATAATTATTCGAATCCTTCCTAAATTTTTCCAACAATTTATCTGAGTCATATATGATATAAACAACCTTAGAAAAATATAAAATCAATTGTACAAATAATTTTTATGCCGATTTCATAATTAGCTAAAAATTAGGGTTTCGAACATGTTTTAATTTATAAAATCAATATAACATGCATGATAATTTTTCTTAAGCATTTTATGAATTATAATGATGAAAAATGAGGTACAAAAATACCTTTGATGATCCTTGGTGATTTTTCGAATTATTGAACCCGGTTGTGATTTACGAACCCAAAACAAATACCACAATCGAACCAAGCCTTAAACAATCTTTCCAATATTTTTCCCACGATCCTTGACCTTCAAAACACCTTAGAAAATTCGTCCTAGCCTTTGGAAAATTTTGTGCCGCCACTTTTTTATTCTTTTAGGGTTTTCGGGATTTTTTGTTTTTAGGATTTAACAAATGAAAAGTATAAAAGATATACCATGGGATTTTGGCCGAGTTTTGGGCTTTTAAAATTAGACTAATTCAGATTTTAAACTTGCCAAATTTATTTTGTATTTATCTTATTTTTATTTGATTTAATTTGTAAAGTATAATTAAATAAATACATATAATTTCGGGCTAAATTTTGTATATATATAATTATTAATTATTTTTCTTGGGCAAATATAAAGGTATTTTAATTCTTACTACTTTTTAATATTGTCACATGTTGCATTTTTATAATTTCTAACATTTAAATGAAATTTATTCATGCTTTTATGGATTTTATTGCGTTAGGGGTATTTTGGTAATTTTACACTTTTGCATTTTTTGGTTTTACATGGGTTTTGCCACTTGGCTGGAATTTTCCGTCTTGTTTTGACTGTCTTGAAAGACTGAAACTAACAAACTACCCAGACCGTGTTTTTAAATGGTTTTTATGGTTTGTTAGATATTACGAATTTAGTCCATGTGTTACTTTTTTATTATTATTATTTTTTTTAATTATATGTTTTCTTCAACGTTTGTTTACGTTTTTTAACACCTTTTGTATGTACGTTTTTATACGTTTTTTTTATCCTTTTTTACGTTTTATTTATACTTGAACCGATTTTATTTATACGTTTTTAACGTTTTATTTATACTTGAACCGATTTTATTTATACGTTTTTTTAGTTTTTTTCCAAGTTTTTTTACGTATAAAAATTGGTAGAAATGGATGAAAACGAATGAAAGCGTATGAAAACGGACAAAACATACAAAAACTTGGAAAACATAAAAAAAAATCCACAAAAACGTATAAAAACGGACGAAAAACATATAAAACGTTTAAAAACAGACAAAAACGGAAAAACGAATGAAAGCGTATGAAAACAGACAAAACATACAAAAACTTGGAAAATGTAAAAAAAACCCACGAAAACGTATAAAAACGGACGAAAAACATATAGAACGTTTAAAAACTGACAAAAACGGATGAAAACGTACAAAAAAGCTCAAAAACCGAAAAACGTACGGGAAAGTACAAAAACAGACGAAAACGTATAAAAACGTTCAAAAACGGATAAAAACCAACAAAACGGATGAAAACGTGCGAAAACGTTCAAAAACGTACCAAACGTACAAAAACGTAGAATAACGTAAAAAAAATACGGAAAATAAACGTATATAAAAATTTTAAATTAAAAAGAAATAAATATATAATTAAAAATTAAAAAACAAAATAAATAAATATTAGAAAAAATCTAACGCAACAAACCACATAGACAATTTATGAAACACTTATAAGGGTATTTTTGTTGTTTTCACCATCTAAACCAGCAACTAAAGGTCAACATAACGGAGTTAGTGGTCAAAGGACCAAACCCGATACGGGTCAAAACCACAGGGAGAGAATCCGTTAGATTCTCTTTCGTAGGACCAATTTTGTTAAACCAGACAAATCACACGGACAATTTATGCAATTAACTCTAAAAGCTTTATATTCCAGGCAGAGAGCCAACACGTCCTAAACTATGTGCAACATGATTGGTTTCATTTCAAATGAAAGACAATTTAGATAAATAGAAAGGAAAGTGATTGGCACACTTATAAAAGTGATTGACAGTTTAAGCAGTTTATATTTACAATACAACTGTTTAATTCACATGTTGGATTGTCCCAATCAAATATGAGAGTGTGAAATCACCTCCCAAATAGAAAGCACGTATACTTTTATTATTATTGTTGTTAAAAAGTTTGTCAAAAGAGAAAAAAGAAGAGTGGTGATTTGCACACTCTATAAATTTATTGGCATATTCAAATTGTGTGTGTCTTGACATTTATACCCCTACATCATTTAATGGAGTGTGCACATATTAATGGTATAATAGTCATGACACATATATTTTTAAATGTGCATATAAATTTATAAAGTGTACAAATCATCGCCCAAACAATAATGAAGTGCTTCTCGGAAATTATATAGGCTGTATTTGATTATGTAGGGTCAAATAGAAAAGTCCCATGTGACATCGTTATATAATCTACTCTATACAACATAAAATATGGTAAAAGAAATTGATATAATAATACTCCTACCAAAACTATGTTTCGGTTTTTGGCCTAGCAATGATTAAAATCTTTATACATCATATTTTTTTATCATCCACCGTTAATCATGTATTCAGATATATATATATATATATATATATATATATATATATATATATTTAAACGCGATTTATTAAAACACTAGCAAGGAGCTAGATCAAACAAGAACAATATAAGGGTTCTTAAGCCAATCGTCCCACTTGAACGACGCTTTACATCTGAATTTACACCAATAAAAAGAACTAGAAACTAAATTATCAAATATCAGCACCTTTTCAGGGTTTACACACCACCCACATCACTTCTGGTATATGTTTTATTGACAGGATAATACAGATTTTAATATTTTTTTGTTTCGTATATTTTTGCCTTTTACTATTTTGACTTTATGGTTTCTGCTCCGCATTTTTTTCTGTCACCTTTACTCATTTTATTAACAGAACAAAAACAGTTTTTATGGTTTTCTACTCCATATTTTTTGTATTTTAATAGTTTCCACTTATCAAACTTTAGAATTTTTGTTCAATTTTTTATTTTGCAGTTTTATAATAAATATAAAATTTTAAAAATAATTTAAAAAATTAAAAAAAATTAAATGGTGTGTGAATTCTATTTTGATGGTGTGAGAACCCACAAAGCCTATTATAAAATGTTAAACTTGTTTACACCAACTTGTTTTATCTGCAAAATATCAGTAATTTTTTCTTCTTTTTGTAACATTAGACAGTTGCTCGCATATAGCGACGACAATGTATAATAGCATTAATTTGTTTGTGCAATTGTTTTTATGTATGAGTGTTGCGGAGTAAGTGAGATTGAAGAACATAATGGTTTGAATTGTTGTAATTAAGTTTTTTTTAACGGCTTATTAATTTATTTAAAACAAAAAGTTGCAAGGAGCTAGAAACTTAAGTACAATGGAATTACAAAAAATAAAGCATATAACTGATGCAAACCCGGGACTTTAACTGCCCGAGAAAACCTAAAGAGGATGAAAAAAAACTTTTATCACGGAGGCCGAACATTCGGTTTTCACTCCGCCAAAAGAAAAACCCCCCACCACGGAGGCCGAGCCACCGGTTTTCACTCCGAGGTGGTTTTTGAAGAAACCCCAAACAAGCCTCGAGGAAGAAGACAAGACAAGAAAGCAACCCTTCTGAAACAAAGCATTCAACCATTGTCCAAACACGCGGTCATTAGAGGGGACTTCAGCCAATCCGTCCAGGATAAAATCAAATTGCCTCTGTTATGGAGCCAAGAAAACGAAGAAGAACGAACATAATCAAAAATGTCACTTTTCCTCAACGGTTGAGAGTTAAAAGTAACACTATTTTAGAATCTCCAAAGCCACTAAAGAACCGATGCAGAGATAACGTAAAGCTTGTGTTTCTTATGTTTAGGAGCATGCCAAGAGGAGAACCAATCTTTGAATGCCTCAAATGATAAAGCTTGGACAAAGGGGATATCACACCATCTATACACGAGCTTCCACATATCAGATGCAATAGTGCATTCGAAGAAAATATGATTGGCGGATTCAACGTTAGCATTGCAGGAGGAACAAGAAATAGTCAGAATATCCATTCCACGCAAAGAGAGATTCAACCTGTGGGGGAGCCTATCCAACGACAATCTCCATATAAAAATATTAACCTTACGGGGGATGGATTTTTCTCATGTAGTGGATGGGAGAGATGGGAGCGACTTTTGGTCAATAAGATTACGAGCATCCTTTACCGTGAAAGTACCTTTAGAACCAAGGCTCCAAACACATGTGTCTTCAATAACTTCAATATTGACTTGGCCAATCTCATACAACATGTCGCGAAAAGAGGAAAGATTTCGGGCACCTAAATTGGTCGTAAACCAATTCCAATGCCATTGCCCATTAATAATACGGTCAATGATGAGACAATCTTTATCTTGATCTAGGTCGGTAAAGGTGATTGTACCTGATAAAAAGAGGGGCCTCGCCTACCCAAATATCCTTCCAAAAACGTATACGAGTCCCACAACCAGCTTTAAAATGAAAAGAGTTAGACAGAATGATACCTTTCGAGTGAAGGAAGTTTGAAGATCCAACAATGTTAGCCAAAATACCCTTGAAGCTACATCCGTTATTATCGAAACCACCTTCATGGCCATGAAAAGCTTTAACGACCTTGACCCAAAGATCATTTGGAGAAGATAACATCCTCCAACGCCATTTTTGTAGAAGAGAAAGGTTAAAAGCTTTAAGGCTACCAATGTTTAAGCCCCCCTTATCAAATGAATTTAAGATGATTGGCCATTTGACCCACGCCATTTTCTTGCTGTGGTATTACTTTGGGTGTATATGATGTCACATTGGTTGAGAGTGGCTTATTGTCGTAAGTTGGTATAAGACATGGCGATTTTTTACATTATTTTATACAATATAAATATATACACCTTCTAATCACTATATATGATATTTTATTTTAATAGGTTGTTTTTTTTGTTTAAAAAGTAGATTTTATCATGTTAAAAGAATATTTCTACAGTTATACACCTTTGAAAGTCTATTTTTCGTTGAACTTGTTGGTATAGTTAACAATCATATTTTTTATCCATGTCACACATACTTGCGCGATATAAGTAAAAGTATGTGATGACGCATAATACGTGTAACAGGCCTCCGGGCCTGGATTACATAAATTTCACATGGGCCCAAGCCCAACAAGATAATCGCAAAGCACAATAGGACCAAGCTAAGCCCAGTCTCGTGCTGGCACGGCCTGAGAGAAATAAGACGGACGTGATAGGTCTTCCGCAGACCAAGCAACATCCGCGGAAGGGAAACTACGTCTGTAAAACACGATTACTGCGGACCCGTATCCGATAAGGGTCCCATTTCGGCTTACTAACAGAAATAAGCGAAATCTTATGAAAACCTAATATTTGGCTCACCTATAAAAAGGGGTACTCTGACACCCCACAAGGTATGATTTTCTGACCACATTCTATACACATATATACTCTTACATTCTTTAACAAATCATGAATACTTACTCTTATGCCGGAGTTTAATCGTGGGGTCCGTCCCCACGATAAGACTAAGGGTTTATCTTTACTTGTGCAGGAAATCATCATCATCACTTGATTTAGTACAAGACCACTTCCATTGGCCCAGCCCAATAACCTTTTAGACCCGTTCTTTCAACTCATAACATTTTTTGTACTAACAAGTTGGCGCCATCCGTGGGACCACGAATACAACCGTGTTTCTTAAAAATACTCACCATGAGCACCAACGAGCAAACTCCCCTCAGCCAGCCCACGTCTGTCGTGAGGAATACGCTAGGGAAAGAGCCAGTTCCGCAAGATCCAGGCAGGCCTATTTCCGATAAAGCCTTGCGGGAATACTGCGACATGAACTATCATCAGATTTTACCAATCAGAGCTGAAAAAGTGCACCAGGAGAAGGTGCAACAGGAAAAGATTAAGGCAGTAAAAGCTCGCCTCAACTTTGAGGAGACCTCACATCACTCCGAGTCAGGAACACCTACCGGAAGAAGGGGTTTGAAGGAAAGGCTCGGACCAAGGCATGTCCGCAGCAGATCCGGAAGCCCCAAGCCAAGACGTGGCCGTTCCGAGTCACCTAAGAAAAAGGGTTCGGAAAGAAAAACAATGTTCAAAAGGTTGGAAAAAGGTGTATTTCACAGGCTCGGAGACAAAGAGAAAAGTGTGTCTGTATACTCAGGCGACTCAAGGCGTCAGTCGTACCACAGTAGCCACAAGGATACTGAAAGCTGCCATCAAAGTTCCCGATCAAGAACAACGGAGCCCGCCTCTAAGAGGCGTTATAACAAAAGGGCACCCTCGAGAAGAGCGGAGGAGTTGTCAGAAAGCGAAGGTAGTGCCAGAGGTCATTGGAAGTCAAAAGTAAAAAGGCCAAAGTTAAGCGTTGAGGACAACCTGTCCCAACCATAGGTATGTGAAGAAACAAACCCTTTCACTCCTCGGATCCGTTACTTTGATTTCCCAAAAACTAGAATGCCTAGTCACATTAAAACATACGATGGAAGCGAAGATCCGGAAGATCATTTAAAGATTTTTTAGTCGGCTACTAAGACGGAACGATGGGCAATGCCAACATGGTGTCACATGTTCAATTCTACACTTACTGGGAATGCCAGAGTATGGTTCGATAACCTTCCCAAGGAAACTATTGAGAAGCTAGGATAACTTAAATAAAGCATTATTAGAAAACTACCTCAAGCAGAAAGAAATGCATTAAGGGACGGTCGAAAATCCTTACAATCGGGCAAGAGACGGGGAGTTTCGGAAAGAGTTTGTACGGTGGTATTAAACTTGAGTGTAGGGACGTAAAGGGAGCTCCAGAATGTATGAAAATCTTCGGATTATTCAAAGCAGGGATCACCAATCCTGAGCTAATCAAGCGACTACATGACAAAATCCCAAAGTCCGTAGACGAAATGATGAGGGTAACTACAACATTTCTTCGGGGAAAAGTAGCCGCCTCTAATCGTGAACGGAAGTCATTCCCGTCATGGAAATAGCAGGAAGCTAATCAAAAGCAACATTTCAAAAAAGGAGGCTTCCGGAACCAACAAAGGTCAGAAAGGAAGCAAGATCGTTTTGCACTACTTACAAAAACTCCCAAAGAAATTTTTGCTTTAGACAAAGGAAAATTCAAAGCTCCGCTACCAATGACATCCCCGGTAGAAAAAAGAAATGCTAACAAATTTTGCGAGTTCCATGGAGAAGTAGAGCATAACACAGACGAATGTATGCACCTGAGGAAACATATCAAAGAAATGCCCAAAGCAGGAAAGTTGTCATACTTGATTAAAGAGATTAAACAAAACAACAGAAAAGAGCAACCTAAGGTGACAAAGAAAGGAGAAACTGCTGGGAAGGATAAAGCGATGGCTATCCTAATGGTTCAGCCCTGGGAAAGGGTGGCTAGACAAAGAATTACGCAGAGTTTCTCTCCTAATTCAGAAATCTCTTTTCCACCATTGGGGGAAGATGAAGGGACGTAAGATCCAATGATCATCGAGGCGGAAATAGGAGGCCACTGCGTGCACCGTATGTACGTGGATGGCGGATCAGCTTTAGAAATTCTGTACGAGCATTGTTTTAGCAGACTCCGTCCGGAAATCAAAAAACAATTGATACCAGCCACTACCCCTTTGATTGGATTCAGCGGTGAAATAATATGGCCGATAGGACAAATACAACTACTGGTAACAATTGGAGACGAAGAGCATTCCGCTTCAGCTTTGATGAATTTTGTAGTTGTAAGGTCACCATCCCCGTACAATGGAATTATTGGAAGACCGGGGGTTAGGAAATTGCAAGCGGTTCCTTCAACAGTTCACGGAATGCTGAAGATCCCGGTAGAAGGAGGGGTAATTACTTTAAAAAGCAGCAGGTTAGTGCCACTTGAGTGCGCAATGGTCTCCGGACCTGAAAGAACCCTCCTGGCCAACAAACCAACGGTGGAAGAAAGGATCAAAGTGGCAATCAACCCAGAATATCTGGAACAAACTATAATGATCAGATCCACTCTCACAAAAGAAGGTCGCAACAAGTTGTGTAGCCTGCTCCAACAAAACTTGGATGTTTTCGCCTGGAAGCCTGCAAACATGACTGGCGTCCCAAGGTACATCGCGGAGCACCGTTTAAATGTGCGGAAGGGATGCTCTCCGGTTAGACAAAAGAAAAGGGGGGAAACGGCTGACAGAAACCAGGCAATACAAGAAGAAGTAGGAAAGTTAGTAGAAGCAGGAATCATGAGGGAAGTACACTATCATGACTGGTTGTCCAATCCAGTAATGGTAAAGAAGTACGACAACAGTTAGAGGATGTGTGTAGACTTTAAAGACTTAAACAAAGCATGCCCAAAAGGCGGTTATCCGCTACCAGAAATAGACTGGAAGGTAGAGTCCCTGTGTGGATTCCCTTTCAAATGCTTCTTGGACACATACAAAGGCTATCACCAAATACAAATGGTAAAAGAAGATGAAGAAAAAACAGCTTTTATCACGAGCCAAGGAATAGTTTGCTATACAAAGATGCCTTTTGGCCTACGGAATGCCGGAGCCACTTACCAGCGTTTGGTGGATAAAGCATTCTATAAACAGATCGGTAGAAACCTCAAAGTATATGTAGATGACCTTGTTATCAAAAGCTGCACGGAGGATGAAATAGTCAGAGATATGGAAGAAACGTTCCAAACTCTAAGAGAAATTAACATGAAGTTGAACCCTAAGAAGTGCACCTTTGGAATAGAAGAAGGAATGTTTTTAGGGTACAAAGTTAGTACCAGGGGGCTGAAAGTGTGTCCGGGCAAAGTAGATGTTGTCCTAAGCCTTCCATCCCCAAAGTGCTTAAAGGATGTGCAAAGATTAAATGGAAAGCTCGCATGTCTGAACCGGTTTTTAGCCAAATCAGCAGAGAAATCATTACCATTCTTCAAAACTTTGAAAAAATGCACGAGGAAAAG
This sequence comes from Tanacetum coccineum, assembly GCA_026074375.1. Classification (NCBI taxonomy): domain Eukaryota; kingdom Viridiplantae; phylum Streptophyta; class Magnoliopsida; order Asterales; family Asteraceae; genus Tanacetum; species Tanacetum coccineum. Next base: position 3,766 of record BQNB010069450.1, on the reverse strand, counting down.
CGATTTCTAGTAGACTACGGAAGCGGAAGAAGCGTTCAAGCAAATAAAGCAACTCATTTCCGAACTACCTATGTTAGTCGCACCAATGGAAAAAGAGGAGCTTATAGTCTATCTGGCGGCAGCAAAAGAAATGGTAAGTGCAGTCCTGATGACAAAACGGGAAGCTAAGTAAATGCCTATATACTATGTCAGCAGAGCGTTAAGGGGTTCAGAAGTAAACTACACGTCTATGGAAAAATTAGTGTTGGCTTTGGTTCATGCCTGTAAGCACCTAAAGAGGTACTTCCAGGTACACCCAATCATAGTCATCACGGACCAACCAATACAACAGGTATTATCGAGACCAAAAGTAGCAGGAAGGCTACAAAAATGGAGCATTGAATTGGGAGAATACGCAATACATTACAGACCCACCCAGGGTATCGATTAAAGGGCAGATATTGGCAGACTTTATAGTCAAACGACCAGAAGAGGAATCTCCGGATACTCTAATGGGAGAAGAGGAGGAACTCCCCGAACCATGGATCTTGTTTACGGATTGATCATCACGCACAGGCTGTTCCGGGGCAGGACTAATACTCACAAACCCGGAAAGGATGGAGTTTACTTATGCTTTAAGATTCAGGTTTGATGCAACAAACAACGAAGCGGAATATGAAGCTTTGATTTCCGGACTAAAGATCGCGGAGCAAATGGGTGTAAAAAACCTCCAAGCAAATGTTGATTCACGGTTGGTAGCCAATCAAGTGAATGAACATATGTTGCAAAAGAAACCGACATAGTTTTTAAAAAAGGTAAAAAGCTCACCAACAGCTTCAAAGCATTCTCAATCAAACAGGTTCCTAGAAGAGAAAATAAAAAGGAAGATGCGTTAAGTAAAATAACATCAATAAGCTTTGCACATTTGAGTAAACAAGTGCTGGTGGAGGAACTGAAGGAAAAATCGATAAGTGTAGTGGAAGTTTTGGCAGTAGTAGAAGAAGAGGGGGATACATGGATGACTCCCATCTTCAAATACCTCATGGATGGAACATTGCCAGTAGAAGTGAAAAAATTAAGAGCAGTAAAACGCAAGTCGTGGCGGTTCTCTATAAAATGGGATACTCTACAAAAAATCTTTCTTAGGACCATGGCTGCGATGTGTAGGACCACTCCAAGTCAATTATGTTCTAAGAGAGATACATGAGGGGTCTTGCAGCATGCA